>FIZR01000642.1:0-106921 GCA_900060175.1 Ferrisia virgata | reverse complement strand
TTTTTTTTTTTTTTTTTTTTTTTTTCAAATGAATGCGAACTTTTTTTCACAATAGATTAGGTACCTATACGAATTACTTAAATTTCTATCCAGCTATCAATCAACGAAGCTACGACCTAAGTACGTCCTTACGTATTGAATAATTGTAATGAATCGTTGCATACACGTGCTGGTTTATATGTATGTATTTCTATGGTAACGTAAATATTAAAAATTTTGACGATATTGAAAATAAGCAAGGCCTTTTTCCTTTATGAGATTACAATAATTACCGCTGTGCTGTAAAGATTAACTGCATGTAATATGTCAAATTTAACGAATCCGTTAATTATATCCGCGGAAATCGTATTAGTTTCGAATGCATATGATGAACAAAATGCTATAGGTTTTGGTCGTGAAAATGTCGCATTACGTGCAATTTCTTTACAGCGCGGTGTAGAAATTTCAAGGTTGTGGTTACATTTTATGGCTGCGCGGATCGAGTTAATTTTGGACTGGGTGGGTTTGTATAGCGATAAAAGCTGTTGCGTTGGTGTTTCATAATGATAATATTTTGAAAAATTGGACAATCTTTTTCTTTCTTCAGAATCGAAAATAGTTTATGGTGATAGTGGTGGGAGTTTTTTGAACGAATGATGTTTTGTGAATTTCCTGAAGCATTACATCTGAATTTTTTCCGAGAGGGGAAACCATGCACTATTACAATCGTTTTGTTTGATATGTTTTTTTTTTGTTTTTCTTCATCTACTTCTACTCCGCCCCATACCGGCTAAAATTGTTGAAATTTAAAATTTCGCCAAAACTCGCCGACTGTATTTTCCTATTTAAGTTTGAACGGTCCGTAATCCAAATTGGAGAAGGTCCATTTTTGGGAATGGGCTGAAGAGGGGGTGAAAAATTTACAAGTGAGAAAGTATCACTGCCAATGAATATAGGAAAACAAAAAAGCTATAACATATCCAAAAATGAACTGTCTACGTCGATTGCAGCCGAATAAATCGGTCCATTTGGACCATTTTACGAATACATTGACCATTGCTCGTCTGTACAAGTTGTACTAATTCATCTAGAGGATTGAAACTTGGTAGGTAGTTGACAGTAGTGCTCAAGGTGTGCCTTTTGGAGTTCTCGACTCGCCATCCCTAACACATCCCATTTCAGGTCCAAAAAAACCATTTTTTCAACATTTTCGATTATTTGCTCATCTCTGCAGGCCGCCGTAATTAAACCAGCACCTTAAAAGTTTGTACACAGGCCAGGAAGATATGCAGGGTGTGTCTTTTAGGGGTTTCAACCGTTCCTATCCAAATGGACCCCTTCTACAGCCCCGGAAAGGGAAATTTTTTTCGATTTTTTTCCGTTTAAAACGATAAACATGAGTAATCCTAATACATTTCCATGGAAACCTTTTTTAAGCGACGATGTCGAAGAGATTAAAGATCGGCTATCTATTTAAAAGTGTATCTACGCTTCTTTCCAAATTTATATTCCAATCCATGGTAATTTATTATTTTGGTAGGAAATGCAGGAACTAAAAAGTGTACCACTTTAAAATATCGATATGATGTATTCAAAACTTGTATGACAAATTATAGGGAAGTGGACAATAGGAACACCTGATTGCAAAAGCATCGCTTCGCGATGCTTTTTTTTTTATCTTAACTTCATTAACCAAAAATTGGTATTCGTCTTGAATTCGTCAATAATTCGTGCTCTTTTGTTTGTTACCTCTTTGTTTGGAAAAGGCACCTATAATTTAGGTATATAGTCTGTTTGGATTAAAAATGACCAAAAACAGCCCAAAAACTCGGGTGATTTCAATACTAGTAAACCGAATACTTTTGAGTCTAAGCAGCACAGCACATTACTAATCATGCTGAAACAAATGCTAGGGCTGAAATATGGTTATAAAGACTCAAGAGTTATGGATCTAGAGGGAGAAATTGTTCACAAAGGATGAGCGTTTTCAAAATATGATTTGTCTTATGTAAAAGGTCATAGTTTCAATGTTGGTAGTACAAACGCTGATACTTTAGTTTCAAATATTTCATACGGGTTCATCAGGAATAGCAAAATAAAGTCTTGACCCGGAATTTTACTCCAGGGTGGCCTCGAACCGTATGTTGCTTTATTAAAGTTTGAAAAAAATTTGGAGCCTGAAATTCATTACAATAAAACTCATCTCGAACCAATTGTTTTTCAACCCGACAACTTAGTTCTGATAAAAACTCATTCTCAATCTAATAGAAAAGCGGGAGGAGTGATGAAATTGGTATATAAATATAATGGCTCTGTTTGTGTGAAGAAGAAATTAGGAATACCTTTAAATGTTATAAAAAGATTCCCAGATGAATTGGATGCTGGTATATTGCAGAACAGAAGTCTTATGAGTTACATCATCAGTAAAAATATGTTTTCCTAATCAGGAGGAGGGATAGGGAGAGGACACACCACTAAAAGACACATTTGGGACCTATACTGAATCTACATACCAAATTTCAACTTCCTAGCTCAATTTGGAAGGGAGATATGCGAGGAACAAACTCAAAGAATCAGAAAACCCAACCGAAAAAAACCTTTTTGGTGCTGCGAAGGGGGTGAAATGAGGCTGAAAAGTCGAAACCTCCAGAAGGCGCATCTAGAGCCTCTACTAAATCTACATACTTCGTCATATTGTCAAAGAAATTCAGGGTATTGCAGTATAAACATTCATAGACCATCTCAAATTGTCCTAACAGGCTGAAATTTATTATGTACATTTTCGTAGAGGCTCCAGATATACCTTTTGCGAGTTTTTGAAAATTAATTTCAATTTTTGGTATTAAACTGGATGAGTGAATATTTATTTTTTACTCTTTCATCGCTTCGAGCGCACTTCACAAATATATCAAGAAAACTTTGTTTTTTCCACTATTGGAAAAAGGAAGAGTACAGTTTTCAATTGCAATTTTCTCCATCCCTTTATCTCATTTATTCTAGATTTTACTGCAAAAAACGTTGAAAATGAGAAAGAAAATGGTATGCGTATAACTTGACAAACTATAATCTTAATAGTGTTGAAAATTATTTAGTTTCGACTGAATGCGATTTGTAACAACTTGGGGATAATTTTTGAAGGATTTCAAATTTTACTTTAAAGTGCTTCATTTTCAGCATTAGAATATATGAAAACTCCATAATGACCAAAAATCTATTTATTCTGTTACAATTATTTAAGTGAACTGGACTCATCTTGTTAAAATTATTTACCCTTCGTATGATATCTAAGCATATGTAGTGTAAGAATCAACCAGTGAGATGTTGTATAGTTATCAACAAGTCATGGTCCTAGTTTTTTACAAAAAGAAAATCTCTACAATGAACTGCTATAGTCAAGTAGAATATGGTAGGATAGGATTTTTATCCGATTTTATGAAAAATCTAGGCGAGCATAGTTGCAAGGACATAGTATACGCGACTTATTGTACATATTTATAATATTAGGTACACCCTTTCGTAAGCATGCAATATCGCATGCCATGTAATTTTTGCGATAAAAGCTCATTAAGGTGAACTTTATGTTAAAATTGAAGATCTAATAACTCTTCCATTCACAGAATAAAAACAAAGCAAAACAATAAGCGGCCAGATTTTATGATTGCCTAATTTGAAAATAATTGGTTTGAATTTTTAGATCTTTAGATTAAATGATGGGCTTTTTAAAGTGCAATTAATTCACTTCGAGTTCATAGTTTTAATAAAAAATCAATGAATTATATTTCAATTTGATTTTCATGTTTTTGAATATTTTGTAGGAATTTAAGATGAAGACTGTAGAGAAATCAATCAAATAGGGTTCAAGTCGCCTGAAATCGACCGTCTGCCATCCTCTGATATACCTAAGTGGATAAGACCAACACGAACGTGTTCTCTATGCCTATAGTATCAGGGATGGTTTCTAGGGAGGTCTATAGAGCTTTTGCGTAGTAGTTCCTCGTTGCTTTCTACGCTATCTACAGCTAACTCACCGCATCGCTAGCCGGGTTTTTACAACTCTGAGTTCAGCATTGGGCCACAAGCAGGCGCTCAAACCAGTTACAAGTTTTTTGATTCTGATAATAGATGGCGTGCTGTCTAATTATCTCTGTTGTAACTGGTAGTACTCGGAACGTAAACGTGTAATAGTTGCACACAGTATGCCCATTTGTTATCAGAATCAAAAAACTTGTAACTGGTTTGAGCGCCTGCTCGTGGCCCACTGCTGAACTCAGAGTGGAGAACTATAATTTTTTCATGAATCTTAAGGGTATAATCTGAATTACTTTTTGCTCGAACTGCAAGTAGAATTTGGAATATAAGCTTTGAATTTTCCAAGGCGATGTAGTATGAGATTACAAGAAGATTTTAATGTAATTTCAAGAATAGCCACTTTGTTGATCCGGTATTTTTTACGGGGTCACTGGAATATACAAAATATTATTATAGCATGTAAATCTTGGGAAATTTTGATAATTTTTTCAAAATATTGATTACTGGCTTATAAATTGAATATCAAATAATATTTGTCGCTTCAAGCCTATGAGAAGGCAACTATTTTTTAAATACAAGTTGAAGGAAGCTCAGTCAGTTATTATGGAGTATGTCTGTTATGGAAATTGATTATTAGCGCTTCTAGCGGATAATCCGCGAATGATAATTTTTCATAGAGCTGTACGGAACTGCGAATTCATGCTGGTTTAATAACAAGTTAAACACTCCTTTCATAATCTAAGAACATCTTTTCATTATTTGCCAATCTTGCCTTCTTATTATAAACCCTAAAACACCAAAATGGAAATAATTTTGTACAAAAAATTCCCATCATCTCCTTACTGCTGTACCAGCTGATTTCCATCTTGGTTTTCAATGTCTATACTCCTTATCAATTATAGTTTTGTAGTCCGTTTCATTTAACTTGTCACTTGGAAAGAAGTGAACAAATGTTAATTAGCCAGTACGATGTCTGAGAATTAACAAATTGAGATATCCTGTTGGGTAATTAACATTTGTTTACTTTTTTCCAAGTGACAACTTGAATGTAACGGACTATATACGTGAGTGATGAATTGACCTTAATTTCAGTGAAAAAATTCGAAAAGTTTGGCTACAAAAAAGAAACAAATTATGAGCCATTGCTTGGTTAACCTTTTGGATAGTAGAGCTTCCCTTGAAAGTTGATGGTGAAACTCAGGAAGAGGGAGGGGGGTTCAGCTCCCACAAAATACATCTGGCAAGTTTGTTACAATCCAACACTAGTCAGAGGACGCTGAATTGATGTATTTTTGGTGCAATAAAAATGTGGATATATTTGGCTATGTTTATGAAGAGTGCAAATCAATCTGATTTCTTTTTGAATTTGTAATCAACAAAATATGTTTTGTATGCATCAATTTGTAGAGAACAATCGTGTAGCTCAGTTGGTAAAGTGTTTGTGTGACATTTGAAGGATCTAGTACTTGAAATTTTTAAAATAATATTACGAGTAAATTTCAAAACAGCGCTATCTAGTGAATGGTGGATTGCAATATTTGACTGCAGAAAAATCGGAAAATTTTCTATCTATTCCCCATATGTAAATATATAATCTATGGGGAGACCTGAAAAGTCTGTGAGCACTATATTAGAAGGACTTCTCAACATTCCGTCATCGCATATTAAGAGGGTGAATGCTATCATTCGTCGTTTACAGTGCCTTTATGGCAGCTTATCATGCTGGCCTAATTAAGTACATGATCATTGTCAATCTAAAGTGCCAGCATAGGACATAATTTTGAAAACTTTTTCACATTATGCACTTTGCAATGAAAACTAATTCATCCGGAAACAAGCAGAATGACGTCACAGTGCTGGGGGCTTGTTGTAGCGTTTAAAATGCAATATACATACGTTCGTTCGCCTACCATTCATTCATATTTTTTTGTCTCTCTGTCGTTTACTTTCGTTTTTTTTTTTTTTTTTTTTTTTTCATTATTCGTGAAAAATTACGAGCGCACCCAATACGGGCCTCTTTATTACAACATCTGGCTGTCAGTGTGGGACAGAAAAATTTGTTATTCGATTTTGAACGCTTTGAATTTATTGCCCAAATTCGATAATAAGAGTATTAACTTTATATTGTTGATTGGTAATGACCATGCAGGGGTTACCAGATTCGTTCGATGAGTCAAATGTAATATTCTCTTATCGTATAGTACATATAACAACTATTGGATTTTAATCATAATATTTGAAAATTGTGCAACAAAAACAGCACGATAATTGAAAATTACTAAAATGTAAGAAATATGTTACAATATATGTGTGTTTGGCTTTGTGAAATTCGTCAACTCACCTCTGCTTTAGTACTTTCAGCATCTTCGCCAGTAGTAACGATGAAAACTGTAGTTAGGCTTATTTTCAATACTAGATAATGTTTTTATTTACGCGAATTTGAAAAATTGATACTACAAACTGAATACGAATCAGTAAACGCGAAAACATTACACCCATAAATTAGTATAAAATACACGAACGAGCGCACTACACACGTCTGACGTGTGTAAAACCTAAAACAAAAATGACATAATGAGAGTGGGAAACTACTGATTCGTGGAAAATTCTATCCATCCCCACCACTTTTTCGTTAGCTCGCGTAGAAAGTAGAAAAAATGATATAATTGACTCATTTATCAACTCGAAGTTGACGGTACTGGTAATAAGATGAGGGTTAATCATTGTAGCCTGTTCGATTTAATGAGGTCCCTAGGTTATCTGTAAAACAATGCTTAATAACCAATAAGATATCATTAAAATTTATTTTAAGACATCCCTATTGGTTGACGAGCATTGTTTATTGATAAGCCAGGGACGTCTTTAAATTGAACAGACGATAATTAGCTATATTTTTTATGACGTAATTTTTCTTACAAATGAACCGAATGCTGATAAGGGAAATACGATGAGGAAAAAGTGGTAGACTAAACAACTATTATTTGTTGGTTTACCGTTGGAAATCTTTCATGTTTGTAAGAAAAAAATGCGCATATGCGTTTTTTTTTTGATCGAAAAGAAAATGGCGGTTTGTTGATTTTTCAATTAACCCTTAGTTAATAGCGTAATGGTGAAAACCTCCGGATTTTCATACATTAGTCGCGTCGTGGTGATAACCTCCGTGTACTCCATAATTGACCAGAAATATTAGCATCATTATAATCATCCGGAGGTTATCGCCATGACGCGACTAATGTTACCTCAAAAGCTCCACACGATTTACCAGGGGTTAATCAATTTTCTTAGAAAAGTTTAAAACAGCTTCGTCATCTTGAGTGTGTAAATAAGTATAATGGGTGGTAATTTCAATTCCATCGTAGTTATAATCCCTCGTACAGGACTCTTACTTCAACATTACCCTTCATTAACTTCTTATACGATTACACGCGGTCTCCTCATGTTCGATATTATTATTGATAAGCATCGAAAATTGATCTGAAATTACTTTTTGATGCTATAAATAGTACAATAGGGTGGATAATGAGAAGTTCAATCTAAAACACCTGCATACCAAATTTTATGCTTCTAGATCTGTTAAAGTAGACGCTAAACGAGGTGAACGCCTTCAAGATCAAAAGTTCGCCAATCCCCCGTCCCTTCCGACTCTTCATTTCCTCTTGATAGCTTTTCAATCTTCTGTAAGTTAATTCGAACCCCAATATCTTTTTGCGACGTATACTTCCTTTCCATCCGTTACCCAAAATTTGACCATTGCTGAATTGTGATGCAAAATCTTCCATACGCTTATTCCTTCAACCTACCAACCAAGCATGACGAAATGATCAAATTTTAGTTCATGTCAGCGTGACTTTTCTTCGACAATATGGCCAACGAATATCTATAGTTAAATGTTCGCAATAAATTGTAATTTTTTTCTGACCAGCTGGTTGAAAAATTATTCAAACCAATTTAGTATTCTTCGTTATTTCTTTTCATGATAGAAAAAATCATAATCTACGTACATTTTTTTAAAATTTAAAATTTTATTACTCGATCCTATAAGGACAAAAATTGCTTAGATTCCGCTATTAGACTTACATAATTCGATGATACATTTGAAAGATACGAGTAAATATTTTAAGTGAGGCGTGAGAGAAAGTAAAAATCATCGAAGCAGATAATTCTTTTACCATAGAACTATCGCATCAAGTAGAAAATTCGAATAGTAAATCCAAACAGTACAACTTCTTTCGTCAATATTCCGTGAGTAGATACATAGAATCGATTCGAATAAGCTGTTCTGTTTTGTTTGATTTTCATTATTTTATTATAAATTGACCGGGTGCTTGCGACTGTTTCCAATTGGTATTTGTTGATAAAATAGAAAAATTGCATTTTCCTGGTATTAAGATTATTAGTGGCAATTTGAAAATTAAAAACTCATTTCTTTATTATTCTTAATCTTTAACGTTGAAAAATTAATCGTATGTTTAAAGTATAAATATTTTTTCGTACGTTATCAAATTGGTATCTTATTTCATCATCCAGCAAAATCAGATCGATTAATTTACCATTGGCTTAAATTAAAAAATTTTTTTTTATCGATTTGAAAGTTGCTGAAGTTTTATTCCACGCAGTAAAAAATGTTTCAATGAGCTGAGCAGATTTAAATATGTCAAGTTTATTCAAAAAGTAAAGTATAAATTTCTAAATACTCGTAGTAAATGAAAAATTATGCTTTGATAAAAAAAAAATCATCGCAGGTATCGCAATGTGTTGCTTTTCAGCCTGATTTTAGTTAGTAAAAAAGATATTATGTGAATTGTCCATTCGGGGAATTATGAAAGGAGCGCTCTGCAATTTTTTTTTTTAAATAGTAGTTAGGCGTACAGGTAAATATTGAATTGAATAGCTGAAACCGCCAAAAGACAAATCTAGAATTACTACTAAATGTCCATACTAAATTTCAATTCCCAATCTCAATTTGGAAGGAAGATATACGTGGCACAAACTTGAAAAATAAGAATAACGATATTTTCAGGGCTAATAGGGGGTGTGATTTGGTTAAAAAGTTGAAACCCTCAAAAGGGCACATCTAAGACATCCACTAAATGCGCATACCAAATTTCAATCCTCTACCTCAATCCGGAGTAGAGACATGAGGGAACGGTCTATTTTCAAGATCAAAAAAATGACCCCTCCCTCCCCTTTCCTTTCCTCAAAATTCACCTAGAAAGCTGGTTTTTGAATATGTTCTACAACTTCGGATTATTTATCAATTGACTCGGAAAGGGAACAATTTTTGCGATTTTTGACCCTCACCACCCCCTCCCTAAATTTAGGAATCACTGAAGTTTTACCTGAGGTCATCCCGACTCCAGGATATCAAATCCACCACCAAGCCAAGCCCATTGGCCAAATTTTACCGATTTTGGTATGTATCAAGCTGGGAAGATGATTTTTAGTTTCTGGGGAAAGAAGATGGAAAAACAAAAAGGAGTAATTATCAGACATGGCCAAAAATGATTTTAATGGTTTTTCAGCACCCCAAAACGGATTTTGTTGGTACTCTCCTTTCCAATTTGACGCCAATTTAATCCTATTGGTCAAATTTAAGCAACTTTGGTCGGTAACTAGTTGAGCAAAATAATTTTAATCCAGGGAAGAGCGGAATGAAAATATAAAATTGAATATTTTATATGCCCTAAAAAGGTTTTGATTGTACTTTAGTACCTCGAAAAGGGTTTTATTTGTATTACTCTCTCCCTTCCTACTCTCGATTTGCGCCATCCGTCCTACATCAGGCATAGAAATTTAGCTCAGAAATTTTGCATCAACTAAACAGCAAATTCTGATTCTTTTGTGTTTGGGGAGAGGGAGGATGGTGGAGGGGGGGGGTATAAAATTTTATAGCTGAATACATGCAGTATGGGAAAATTCCATTTTTAAAAGATGGAAAAATGAAAGAAAAAATTGATGAAAAGAAATTCGAAAAAAATTGAGAAATCTTAATTAATTTACCTACATTAATGAAAAATAGGTCATTTGATATGTTGGTCCAAGAAAAAACATATTACCCGTGCATCAATTTTTAAAGTGAAACATTAGAAAATAAAAAAAAAATGTTTTCTGGAGATGAAAAGAAAAATATAACATTTATGCACGGATAAACCGGTTTTCTGTTTTGTGTCCATTTACTCAGAAATTACTTGATCCACGAAGTTCATTTTTTTTTTATGGTTTTATTCAGAAATACCACAACCTTCTTTTGATGTAAGGTTTTGAGGAAATAACAAATTTATCCCAAAAATTCCATCAATTCACTCAAAGTTACTACAGTACTACATGAATTGGGTCAATGTAAAATCACAAAAAATTAATATTGTCCCAAATTCTTCTGTAAAATCACAACAAAAATTCACCTAAATAATGTAACATTTAAAAAAGGTGATGTTTTTTTAATTTCTAATATTTTGCTTTAAGATTCATCATGCCTGCGTAATATTTTTTTTCTTCATGACCTGTATGCGTATTTTGGACCAAAATATCAAGTTGCCTGTTTTTCACTGATATGGGTGAATTAATTGGGATTCCTCAATTTTTTTCATTAATTTTTTTTCCTTTTTTCCATCACTTAAAAATGGATTTTCCACTAGTGTATGCATTTAGCTAGAAAAGTTTTTAACCTACCCCCTCTCCTTAATTTATTTATGAAATTGTTATGGTTGGTTTCGTTACTTTAATCATAATTATGATTCGATCATGTTGTTTATCAACAATTATTGAATTTTGTGAATAGATGAATGTTTACGAGTATTAATTATTTATGTTTTTTCAAAATAATCTCTTTCTAAAACGAAGTTTATCTTGGATCGCTTTATTAGATAATTTGGTCGATTTTTCAAGGTCGTAAAGAAAGTATTAACGAAATTCTTCTTTTTAATATATCTCCTTCTAAAGTAGTTATATCCGATTTAAAAACAGCCGGTCAACGTGTTGATTTTTCAGCACCGAATTGGGTATAATCTAACTTTTATCTTTGGTATGTTTCAATAATAAATATTATCAATTTATTTATTAAAAACATATGTAGCTAGTGATAAACCACAGATGGTCAGCTACCAAAAAAATATGGTACTACGAGCTTACCACAACATTTAACATATTGCTTTTTTGTATGTTTCAAATAAGATTTAATTGGTTTTATATTTTTTTTATCAAATTCCCAGTTGAATGGTACCTAATTATTTGTAAATATTATAGGAATGTTTACGTAACCAATGCGATGTGTTTAATTTGAAATTCTAAGAAATTATGCTGATATCCGAATCTATACTTGATACGAATATTAAAGGTTTGAGAATTATTGTAGATTATGGCGACGTTTTAGTCCAGCGTAAACAATGAGTACGCGTTGTTTTGTCCGAACATAGATAGGCATGACCTAATGAATTCTTTACCATTTGGAATCACAAGAATTGGGTGTGGAATAAACGAGGACAACGGTAAAGTTGATACCTCTCATCTGTGTACAATACATACGAATTAGGTATCGCGATAGCTCACATCATCTCATAAACAATGAACCTTTTTTTTTTTTTCAATGAGGGTCTCATGGTACCTCATGCCTACATACCTAGCCTATTGTGTGTGGTGTGGTCCAGGGGGAGAGGTAGAATAACACATCTGCCAGTAGACATCTTGAAATCATAAAAAGCTAAGGAAAAAGTACATTAGATGTACTTTGTAGTGCTGCACAACTAATCGGAAAATCAGAATAAATCGAATAATCGTAATCGTATTCGGATAGTATCTGAATAACCGATTTGACCCGGTTATGTATGAATACCATCAGAATTTCGTATCAGATGAAGCACCGTACATTCTTGATTTTTTACAAATTAAAAATTTTTCAGTCTGCAGTTAGGGTGGGCTGAATTTTACTTTTTTTAGAAATCTGAAAACGGCGCGGTCGCATTAGTTGTGAAATGGGCTTAAAATGATGTGGTAAAAATTTCAATTTTCTAATCCAATTTTTTACACTTGCAAAACGGACCCAAAGATCAAAAATTTTCAAAGAAATTTGAAAAAAAAAAATTTTCTTTAAATTTTTATTTATAGCCAAAATTACCATCTACCTTTTTTTTCAGAGGGTTTTATAAAATGTCACTTTTGGCGTTTTTTCTCGATTTTCTAAGAAATTATGTAAGAAATTTTTTTTTGAGAAATGCCTTCTAAAAATGAATGTAGAATATCAATTTTAGATGATTGAACGCAAAATTTTAATTTTACGTGCCAGAGTCGATTTTTTAGGGGCACTGGAAAAATGGCCAATTCTTGCCACTTTTGAAATAAATTTGTCAAAAGTTGAAAAACCACTTTTCTGAAAAAAATTTTATTCAAGGCGATATATTTTATCTCTTTTGGACTCTCAAAAACTTTTTGTAGGCCGGGATATCTATTGAGAACCTCTGAAAAGGGCATATGCAATGAAAACCGACCATTGATGGATTGGCCCATTTCACTAAAGATGCACTGAAAAAAAATTTTTAATGATGCAATAAATTTTTTTAAAAAAACACGAAAAATCATCTATTGGAAATGAAATTGAAATATTGTGTTTAATCATCTAGAATTGATGTCCATGAATCCATTTGAGGAGGGCGTGATAATTTTTCAAAAATCCCTGAAATGAGGCGAAATGGTAAAAACTTGCCAGCAATAATAATTTTGGCTGTAAATATGTGTAATCCTTCCACTTTTGAAAAAAATTTCCTTCAGATTTTTTGAAAATTGAACGCTGAAATTTTTAACACATCGTTTTAAGGTCATTTCGCAATCGTTATGACCTCCATAATTTGTAGATTTCCATAAAACACAAAATTCGACCAACCCTAACAAACACTTCCTTTGTGAGAATGCAAAAAAGCAAAAGATTGACCTTTTTCTCGAGTTGTTTAACGATTTCCAATTTCTAACAAGCCTAAAATTTCAATTCATTTATCACCCACCCTCATCCCCCCTCCTGCCCACAAGAGGAAGTCGGATTAAGAATTTCAGATAACCCCCCCCCCCCTCTTGAATTTTTCCAAGAACCAAGTCTATCAATTCCTAAAAATTTGTATTAATCATTCAAATATTTTCAAAAATTTTCACCCTCGATACCTACTTTTTTGAGCGAAATCAAACCTCATTTTTGGCGATGTCAGATATTTATTTTTTCCCACCGAAATTAAAAATCTTTGCTCAACTCGATACCGACCAAAATTGATCAAGTTTAGGAAATATGCGTAGATGGACGACAGATTTGATATTCTAGAAAAGGATTGACCTTGAGTCAGAATTCAGCTATGTCCAAATTTGTGGAAGGAAGTGCTGAGGGGCTAAAATTGCAAAAATTGTTCCTTGTTGAGTCAATCGATAGACAATACAAATTTGTATAATGTATTCAAAAATTAGCTTCCGAGGTTAATTAGGAGGGTAGATATGAGGGAGTTTTCCCTTTGGACCTTGAAAAAGGGCTCTTCTTCATCCTCTCGTATCTGCCCTCCAAATTGAACTAAAAAGTTGAGATTTGGTATGTAAGCTTAGTAGAAGACATAGATGTGCTTTTTGAAGGTTTCGACTATTCGGGCTCATTACATACCTCCTCCCCCCCTTCCCGCACATCATGGAA
Source organism: Ferrisia virgata (assembly GCA_900060175.1). NCBI lineage: Eukaryota > Metazoa > Arthropoda > Insecta > Hemiptera > Pseudococcidae > Ferrisia > Ferrisia virgata. Next base: position 93,258 of record FIZR01000642.1, on the reverse strand, counting down.
TGTAGTTTTTTCGTCGGCTTTTCTTATTGCAAGCAGCCCTAGCGAAGCGATAACGTGACCTGTGGTTCATTTCTTTGCATATAAATCTGGCATGTAGGCTTAGCGGCGTTCTAAATGTGGCCTTTGATAGGCTGAATTATGCACAAAAATCAGTTTCCAAGGTTCTACCCTACTGCTGATTGGGATTTTTCAATCACCATGTACGTAATTCTAATATTTCACGAAAATCAGGCTGAAAAAAATATTGTCTTAAATAAATTGGATACGAAAATATACTAGTTCTAAAATTTTATGTAGAATGTCTTTCTTATCGTGCTGATTTGTTTACCCGAATCTAATTTTATATTGAAAATAATGTCATAGCGAAACATTACCCATTAAATTGTTCCATCTAAATTGACGCTACCTCCATTGTGTAACCTTGAATGTTTTTTTTTTATTTTTTTTTTTTATATTATATGATCGAATAGTTAGTATGTAATACGTGTATACTGTATATATATATTTATTTTGTGCTGGTATATTAATGGAAAAATCATTTCTTTTCAGTGTCTCGGTTTTGCCATGGTACTGTTTGGAGCGTTGGATAGTCCGATTCCGAACGAATTGAAAGAACTAAAAGAATATGTGCATGAAATATCCTTGACATCGACTGTTCTAATCGTAGCAGGAGCGATCGTTTTTGTGGTTGCATTTTTCGGATGTTGGGGAGCTGTGTCTGATAGTTCTTGTATGCTATTTTTGGTAAGTCCGCCTTGTACATTGTACTTGCTAGTATCTTAGATATACTTTATAACATTGATCAGTTTAAATTATCTGTATATCAAGTACAAGTTTAAAGTTATTAAGATCGAATGAGTCACGAATGAATCATAAAATGATAAAACGGTGCGTGGACGTAATGTACGTATGCGCACATATTACGTATAGTTAAGTAACCTTTTTAAAATTATCATCATCGATATATGTGAATCCTAATTACTGACGTTCGATGTATCATTTGTTTATTTAAATATGACGATAATACCTACCTGTGTACCTCTACCTATGCATACATATATGTTTTACGTACTCAAGTGTATATGTGTTGTATTAATAGAACAAAGGAAAATGAAACTGAAGATTTTGGCAGGGTAAAGGAAGAGATCAAAAGTGTAAAAGAAATCATAATCAGTGTTAGCTTGATTAACACATACATACATACGCATTACACATATTATGTTGTTATATCCCCAAAGTCCCACTTATAATCAAAAATTGAGTGATATTCAACACTGGTGCGAGTTTCATTAAATTGACGAGCTTTACGGTATGACCTTTTTTATTTTGATTTTGATAAAAGAAGAACGACGAACTTTTACAGAAAAAATAATCAGCGAATTCTTATGAATAATACTGTCCAACTTTTACAAAAAGAACAACGAACTTTTGCATAAAAATAGCAAACTTTTTCATAAACACAACAACAAAATTTAACTGTGAAATTGGTTAACGCACTTTGCACTGAACTTGGAACTTGGACATCTTCTGATCTTTCTTAGATTTTTTCCAAAGTATTTATAATATTCTCGTCCCTTAGTACGAATCTAAACCCTCCGGAGAAACTTGTAGGCATGGGTCATAAAAATACCAATTGCTTCGTCAGCTACTAAAATCGTAATAAAACTAGATAATTTTATTTTTAGGCGTCATATTGAACGCCATCGAGTTGGAAAAAGAAATCATCATAAATTGAAGAAGTATGTTTGTATCGACATTTATTCGATGGACAATGTCTACGAAAGCCTATTTTATTACGATTTTCACTTACAACAAGAATCTGTTTAATTATACAGACAACAGTTTGTAAATTTGCTGATCGACTGACTTTTATTTAAAATATTGTCGTCAAAATTATTTCTCGGTGTCGAGAATATCGTAAATATTATCGTTTAGGGTGTTTTATGTTTGTTAAACATCCGTCTTCGATAGGGTAAAATAAATAAAAAGAATGTCGTAAAAAGGGTGATTTGTGCGCAACTTACTTCTGTATTAATATCGAATTATCAAATTATTATTGGTGTTTAGTAATGTATTCAAAGGTTTTAGCAGGGTAAGGAGGATGATTTGCTCGTGGATCTTTTGAGAATTCAAATTGTTTAACAGACTATTTAGGCATTGCTGAAAGATAATTTTTAAGCGTATTCACGATTTTTTTATCTCGTTACTGGAAGGTAGGACAGTAGAAAATGCACTTTCGGCGGGGGGGTTACATTATTTTTTTCCCTTCGCGAATTTTTAACCAATTTTTTTTTTTAATTTTGTATGAAAGTGAAAGCACTTAGGGAGAGTGTTGTGGAATTTTTTCAAATTTTTCGGACCTGGTTTTGAAAACTTTGAGGAGGCTTGTAGGCCCCTATTATAGAGCTGAAAACTAGTAATAACTTTCTCAAGGTATTATTTTGCACTTCCCATATTTGAAAAAAAAATTTTAGATTGGTGGCCCTCTATAAAGCCCTTAAAAATGAGAATTATTTAGTCGATAATTTGATGCTAAACGAACGAAAAAAAATGGGTTTTGAAGGCTGTAGAGAGAGTTGACACTCCAACAATTTTTTTTTTTAATACGAAACGTGTAAAATCTTCCTAATAACTTGAGAAAAATTTTTCGAGTTTTCAGCTCTAAAATGGGAGTGTACAAGCCCTCTCAAAGCTTTCAAAACCCATTTCTAGATCATTCTAATGGCCCGAAAAATCTGGAAAAATTCCACAATCCCTCCTCTCTACGTACCGTTACTTTAATACCAAGTTTGAAAAAAAAAATCGGTCAAAAATTCGCGGAGAAAAAAAAATGAATGTAAAAATCTCCTCGAAAGTGCACTCTTTGCTGCCCCATCGCCTACTAACGAGATATGAATTCAGCGGTGACTAGCCTTCTAGAAAACTACAATTCTGAGACCCAAAGGCAAATGTCCTCCTTAATCTGCTGCAGCCTTTTACACCCTTTTACTGTCAATTAGAAAAGGCTATTGTAGTAATATTTGATGGATGTGCCTCTACTTTCTCAATCCACTGGCCAGCGAAATTGATGATTGAAAAAGTTTTTGCTGAACCTATAAGCTTCATTGTCGGTGGGAAAATTACAGATACGATTGAATTGGTTTTTAAAGGTCAGAAATGTAGAAATTTTCCTCGTTCTCAGCAGATAATTTATCTAACAGGAAAACACACTGCATTCGAAATAAATTTTACGAGTGAAATTCGAAACATTCGCCTCCGCTGTACGTAATGGATGTTTTTGTGGTAGGTATTTTACGTCATCAGACAAATTGCCTGAACTGCACTGCACAGTACAAATACTCGAACAACCACTTCAATATCGAGAAATTTGAAAAGATTTGTAATATGACGTCATTAGCAGGTGTTCGCATCATCGTCGTTCAACTTCCCGCTCTAATTCTATTTATCAAGCGCGTTCTCAACATTATCTACACGAAATACGGTGGCGATGACGTTGGTTTAGCAATGCTTTATCGATTGGTAAAATTCGATATTTCTGCAATGTTCAGCTTTTGAATCATTTTGCAAAATTTTGAATTTGAACGTATCATTTTTTTAGTTTTGTGTTGAATGAATGGTCGGGCCCGAATTTAACATCCGTGTGCCTCCCTCCCGCCCCCTTTGGTAGGCTGATGAAAATTCGTGACCGATAATTCATCATAAGTTCAAAAATTTCATTTTTTCTTATAATTGAAATATAAAGAAAAATACTAGCGTAACAGGATCTGGCTTCTGAAGAGTGGAGAAGGGTGTTGAAAAATTTTGTAACATTTTACTGAAAATGAAGATGCAGTATGGATACTCAGCGGGCTCCTTTCATGTCAAAAACAACGAACATTAAATACAAATAAAGTTACAATACATAGGGCAAAAGACGCACGATTTACGTTCTTGTTACCCGGGCAAAAGACGCACGATTTACGTTCTTGTTACCCCCCCCCCCCCCCCTCCAATGTGCTGAACGCATATTTAATGTTGGTCAAAAAACCCGAAAAGTACCTTTTCGGTCTGTTACGATTTCGCTTAAAATTTGTTCATGGATTTCTTTCAATGGTCTAGTAAAACAATCATCATAGTCATTGCGGCCTCGACCCTTTAATTGAGGGCGGGGAGGGGGGGTTATCCTTGTCATTTTCAAACAATCGCAATTTTTTGTCAAGCATCAGAATTTAAAAGGCTAACTTTTCAAGATTGATTGGACTTAAGATATCTAAGAATTAACGAGTTGTAATTTTTTACATCCCATGAAAATAATGTTGGAATTTTTTACAAAATGATGTAAAAAAAGAACAAAGAACATCCCCCTATAATGGACAACATAATGTAAAAATCGACATTTCTATTGAGGAAGAGACATTTTTGATAAGGATATCAAAAATTACATCTTCTTGTACAAAATTACATTTTCTTGGTGGGGATGTTGAAAATTACATCACGTTGTAGTTTTTTATCTTGTGTGGTAAGGGTTAGGAATTATTTTAAAAAGCTGTAATTTAGAAATGTGAAAAAGTTACTCGCAATAGATCTTCTCATGTTAATTATAACCAATCGATTTTTAAAATGAGATCTCAATGTCTCCCCTCCCCCCCCCCGCCTGCCCCCAATAAACAAAGCGTTCTTCATTTTGAAGAAAATTGAAAAAAATTTCCCCTTATCCTTTCAGGGCGATATTTTAAATCATAGATGTATAATGTTGAAATTTTAATTTATAAAATCGATTTATTAGTAAATCGTTTAGAATTCTTGTTGAAAATCATCAAAAATTGGGTAAGAATTTGACAAAAACGGATATAAAGTGAAGAAAACTGAACAAAAATCGAGAAAAAATGTTTGAAAATGGGTGAAAATTGACGATAAAATGTGATAACAATTATTGAAAATCAGCGAAAGAAAATTGGTTAAAACTTTGACAAAAATGTATGAAAAATTAATGTGTTTGAAAATCATCAAAAATTTTGTAAGAATGTGATGAAAATTGGTAAAAAGTGCAAAAATTATGTAATATTCGCGAAGAATTGTTGAAAAATGAGTGAGAATTAACCTAAATTATGAAACAAATCGTTGAAAATCATCAAAAAATTGCATAATATAAATGAAAAGTGCAAGAAATCGATCAAAAAATCATGAAAAATTGTTGGAAAATGGGTGAAAATTAACGTAAATTATAAAAAAAAAAAATCGTTGAAAATGTTATTTAAATTTGTTAAAAGTGTGTAAAACGTGTAAAAGATTGATAAAAAATCACGAAAAAATGTTGAAAATCGGATGAAAATTGACCTAAAATATGAACAAAAATTGTTGAGTCATTGAAAATTTTGTAAAAATTTAATAAACATCGGTAAAAAGTACAAAAAATAGATCAAAAATTACGAAAAATTATTGAAAAATTGGCAAAAAAATCACGTGAAGCATTGAAAAAATCGTCGAAAGTCATGTAGAAATTTTACGAAAATCGGTAAAAATTGATGAAAAATTTGAGGAAGATTGTCGGAAATCATCGAAAATGAGGTAAACAGGTACAGATCATTGAAGAAAAATCACAAAAAATTATTCCAAAATGGGTGAAAATTGACGTGAAATGTAAAAAAGATGTTTGAAAATTATGGAAAATTGGTAAAAAATCGTATGAATGAAAAATTACATAAAATTGTTGTAGAGTGGGTAAAAATTGGCGTAAATTATGATAAGTATTTTGCGCACATGTATAAGTAAAAAATGGATAACTGGAAGATTACAATTTAGAATTTAAGTTTATGAATAATGAAGGATTGAAAGAAATAAAAAAAAATATCGAAAGATGATTTTTTTTAGGTTAACGCAAGTTGTCTTCTGTTCTAATTAATAATTGGTACTCTTATTATAAAGTTCGGAGAACATCAAAAGGAAAAGAAAATAACACGACGACTTGTTGACAATATGGTTGTCTACTTATAAAATCATAGGCGTCATTCTTAACAAAAAATGAGTTGGGAATTGTTTTGTTTTGGTTTATGTTCCATGAAAAGGTATAAGGTCAATTGAGAAGTTGGGAATTTACTTCATAATCGTAATATTTGCGGTTTATACATCATAGAAATGTGGCTACTTTCAATATGTGGTATTTTGCTCTTCTTGTAAGTCAAGTTCAAACATAGCAGTCGAAGTATTTGCATATGAAAATGATCGTTTTGTTGAATTTTACGAATAGCCACAAATCTCCCGAGGTGATTTCCGTATTATAAAAGAGCATACCGTTGATTTCCACCGCTCATTAATCACCTTTCTGTGTGAAGTTCAAAATGCTATAAAAAAAAATCATTGAAAAATATGTAGGTATAGGTTTTTATCTGTAGTGAAAGTTGAGATTTTTTAGAAGGTCGTTTCAGTGTATGTAGGTGTGAATTGTGCTTTCGCATTTTTAAACTGAATGCACATAGGTAGTTGTCAAGTTGTATGTATGATAAGAACCTTGATTTTGATAAGTTTTTACTCCTGATAGAATTACATTTTAATTCATTTTAGTTTCTGATAAAACCAAACATGGTGTTCTTTGTATATATTTCATACTGTTTAAAAGTATCGGAAAAATAAAAAAAAATGTAAATCAGAGGAAACTTACGATTAGGTAATTGACCGTACAGATGTTCTCCGGAAACTTGTGGAACTCATCGAAATTAGTCCAGATGTCTTAAGTCTCGAATTTTGTATTTTGAGAACAATCGAATTAATAGAAATATTTAAAATTGCCAAGTAACTTGTTCTTTATTACAAACTTAAAAAGGAAAATATGTAGATATGTTTGAATGTTTTAGGATTATATGTTAGTTCATTACTCGTACGTGATTTTTATCCTTTTTAGACCCATTTAGAATAGGGTGTCATTTGGTTAGTGAGAGGGGTAAAAAGAGAATAATAACTGTAAATGTAATCTGTTCAGCTGTTTGAGGCTGTAGTCGTCGATATGTTCGGCAGAAAATAGTTGAGGTAAAGAATGTTAGTCATATTGGGCTTAAACTTAGCACTAGATGTGAGTAAAATTATTATATATTAGAGCGTTATAATTTTAGATTTTTTTTTTCGAAAATTGATTGAGAGTAATGGGGAAAAAAGCATTGCAATGGGTTGAAAATATGCCAATTTATCCATTCGTGAAATAAAAGAAGGAGCGCTCTGGGGTATGTTTTTTCTTGAATGCGATACGGACAGGTATTGAAGTGAATAGCTGAATCGTCCAAAAGGCACCCCCTAATCAATCTATATGCTGAATTTCTAACCACCAGCTCAATTTGGAGGGGTGTTAAGCGTATAACAAACTTGAAAAATGAGAAAAAAGACCAAAAAATTACATTTTTGGAACTATTTAGGGGTGCAATGGGGCTGAAAAGTTGAAACCCCCAAAATGTACGTATAGGATCTCAACTAAATCTACATGTCAAATTTGAACTTCCTACCTCCATTTAGAGGAGAGTTATGCAAGGAACAAACTCAAAGCATAAGAATACCTGGTCAAAAAATCAAATTTCTGGGCTGTAAGGAGGTATAATGGATCTGCTTAGTCGAAACCCCCCAAAAGGCATATCTATGGCCCCTACTTATTCCACATACCAAATTTCATTTTCCCTAGTTCAATTCGGAGGAAAACCAGACTTTTCTTAAGCTACCGAGTTTAAATGTTCGGTCTCCTAAGAAAAGTGACTTTAACATCATCGAAAAAATGATTATTAGTAGGTACCTACCTACCAAAGGGATTATTAGTAGGTGTCTACATTTAATCTTGTTATCAAGGTAAAAAAAGAAGAAAGCCCCGACATTTCCCCTCCTAATTCACGCAGGAGGCTGAATTTTGGATATGCTATACAACTTTTAATTCTCTATCGTCTGGTACAAAAAAAAAAAAAACAATTTTCGCGATTTTTACCTTTCAGCGCCCCTTCCCCAAAATTTAAGCGTAACTGAATTTTGACCCGAGGTCATCTCCACTCCAGAATATCAATTCTCCCACCAATCGAAGCGTATTCCTCAAGTTTTATCAATTTTGGTCACTATCGAACTGAACACATAATTTTTTATTTCAACTGAAAAAATAAAAAAAAAACGACTAAAAACTATATTTTTGGTGTTGTAAGGAGGTGCAATGGGTCTCTAAAAAGTTGAAACCTCTAAAAGGCACATCTATAGCCTCCATTAAGTCTACATACCAAATTTCAATGTACTAGCTCAATTTGGAGGGGAGATAGGGGAGAAACAGCCCTTTTTCCAGGTCAAAAAATCTAGACACTTTTCCCTTTTAGGAAAAAATTGTAAATAATGAATAATGTAACACTGAAAACATTATGGTGATAGTTTACATGGTGGTGTATGTTTTTGATGAAATGTCACTTCATCAAAAACTTCAAATCAAAAACGTAGTACAAAACATTATTCATTTGGACATTTCAACATGAAGTCCAAAAATCAGCCATATTCATCTTCCTTCGTGTGATTTTTATTAAACTGTACCATTTCTAAGACATATCGATGTAAACATTTTAACATGAAGTCTAAAAATCAAAAACATTACATTTTTCAAAAAATGACCCCCAGCCCTGAATCAGATCTATGTCAAAAGAGTAAAACCCTCATATCTCCCTTCCTAATTGATCTAGGAAGCTGATTTTTAGATATATTATACAACTTTGTATTGTCTGTTAATTGGCTCAAAAAAGAACAAGTTTTGCGATTTTAGTCCCTCAGAGCCCCTTCCTCCAAATTTTAGCCCTCTGCATTTTGACCCAAGATCCAACTCCACTCCAGAATATCAAATCCGCCACCAATGTGATCATATTTCTCAAATTTTATCGATTTTGGTCAGTAAATAATGCTTTATTTTGAGGAAAAAATGAATGAAAATAAACATCTCGCATGGCTAAAAATGGCCGTAATGGTCTACTAGGACCCCAAAATGGGCTTTGTTGATATTTTCCCTTCTCTCGTCCGTCATAAGAATTGTTTTCAGATTTTCTCGTGGATTTTAGAAGTTTATAGTAAGGTGGGTGGGGGAAGAGGTGTTATAGAATTGAGCCCGATACTTCATTTTTATATTACTTTGATTTGTCGTAATTTAGCGACTCTTTTTCACTACTTCCCGCAATTTGTGAAGAGAAAAACAGAACTGAAACACTTGATTGAGCAATGTGCACCTTTCGCATCTACCTTTATATTACATCCATATTATTTTGGATTCATGAACTCTCTCAATCACGTAAAGAAGATATTATTTTAAATTTAAAAAAAAATCAAACCAACAAAAATTGAAAATCTCATATCTTGTCTGGAACTCGTTTACAAACTCATAGCGTAACATGTTTCTCAGGGAGGGAGGGGGAGGAGTTATGTTTCGGGAAAGTAAGTTCAAATTTTATAAGAACAAGATAATTTTAAAGATTTGAAAATTAAAGATATTTTCAAGCTCTTAAAATCAATTTTACCAACTTTTCTAGAAACAGTTATGTTTTATTATAACATCTCAAATTAAGTACATATTTTACTGTATCTAAAAATGAATTCCCGATTAAAATTTATGTATCTCTTTTTAATTTTTCAGTACGCATTGTTTTTGATGGTATTGGTCCTCGTCGAAGCGGGAATTGGTGTTTATGCTTATGTCCATAAGGATAGCATCAAAAATACGTTGAAACCACCGTTGGCCAAATGGATCCAAGAATACGATAAACAGAATAACGCCAAGAGTATCATCGATGTTGTACAATCAAAGGTAATATGGAAACCCCCTATATCCTAATAAAAATAAATTTAAATTTAGGAACCTTGTACCTATATCTACTTCGATACAATATTTAACTGGAAATGTGTCATTTTTTTGTCATAGTGGCATTGCTGTGGTGTAGATAGTTACGCCGATTGGAATATTCGTCCTACAGGAATTCCACCGTCGTGTTGTAAAGATAAATCATCTACTTCTTGTCCACCAGCCAATGCGTATCAAGAAGGGTGTTTGCCTAAAGGAGACAGAGTTGTAAAAGAAGCGTTCAAAAATTACCTTTACGTGTTTGCCGGTGTGATTGGAGTCGAAGTAAGTTGACCAGCAATTTTTGTGAATTTTTTTCAAACGAGCGAGCGATTTTTAAATGGCTGATGTACATGTAGTGTAACAATAAACTTGTTACTCATACTCGCTTGTACATACGATAAATAATACCAGTGTATTCATTCGCCATGTTTTTGTCATCATCGTTGCAGTACACCGGTTCTTATTATCGGCACATATTTAGCCCCAGGCAAAACTATTGTATTTTTTCGCGGTATAACCGGAATGTTCACCTTTCTTTTCGATAGTATAATTTCACTGCAGTGTAAATGACGTAGTCAGTGTATAATTGAACTGATATGTTGACCAGTTTTGAATTTCTTCTTATTTTTAACACGTTACTTATATCTACCTATTTACGTGTAGAAATACTCATATTAACGTGTTTCAATTTTAATTAATAAATTATTTAATTTATTTTCAGGTGATAACAATACTTTTTGCATTGATAGCTCGTAATTCGATACTGAATGATCAAAGGAGAAGTTACGCTTGAATGAAGATTTTTCATACGCCAGTTCAAATATTTTAATTTTTTTTCTCGTTGTAAATAATGTTTCCATATGTATTGAAATTATTTTAAAATCTCATTTTTTTTTTTTTTTCATTTTTCATTATTTTAAAAATTGTTATCTTAGACTAGTTTCGGTATTTTTATATAATTTTTTGGCATTTATATATTATATATTGTCTAATTATTAATATTACCTGTCGTGTATTATTAAGAGCTTTTTTTTTTCTTCAGTTGAAGTGATGTTACTCGAAGTTTGTACTGAAAAGAACGACCGAGAGATTTTAAATCACATCGCATTTTTTTCAATACTTGAAAAGCACCAAATAAACAAATTATGTTTTTGTCTTGTTAACATAAGATGCTCGATATTATTTTTTAAAAATAATCTTAAACTGAGCACGAATTCGTGATTTTAAGTATAATTTTACAGTTATTTTGTCGCCGTAATGGTATTTACTTATAATTTTATTAATTTTTTACCTAAAGCACTTTTCACATTTTGCAGATATTTTTTTATTTTATTCATTATTTTTATCGTATAATTTTTATATCAATGTTCAGTTATACCCTATAATTTAATTCAGGTTACGTTACTGTTCAGTCATCAAGAAGTTATTGTATTGTTTTGAATGAAAAAAAAGAAATAAAGGGATGTTTATTTCACAAGCCTGTGTGATATGTTTTTTTTTTATTAGAATTTTAAATAATGTTATTTGTATCATTTTGTCATGTTTTATTCTATTAGTGGTAGTTTTTATCGTGCCATTAGCATAGATGTGTAGTACGAGAAGAAGCGAGTTTAACTGTGATAGTTTTTTGTCTACAAATTTTGTCATGTTCACATTTTGCCTATCTTCATTACTGAAGGCTTCAAAAAAAAATCAAGATAGGCAGATTTTGTATGTAACTAAGAATGCAGCAGAAGATGCCTAATATGAGGTTCACTATTCAAAATCATAATTTGTACAAATTTGTCGTTTTCAAAATTTTATGCAGGAATAATTGGGGCGAAGTAAATTTTTCGAGGACCAAAAGTTTATCCAAATCGTAATGTTAAATAGTGAACCTTGTAGTAAGCAACGTTTGGAGCATGTCAAGTTCTATTCAAAAGTTGTCCATCTTGATTATTTGAAGGGGCTCATAAATTTCAAACGAACGCTTCCCCTTTAATTATGGAGATAGGCAAAATGTGAACATTACAAAATTTGTAGAAAAAATTTTTGTCTATAAGGTATGCTAGTTGGATTGGTAATTGGATCAAAATTCTGAAACTGTTCATTTGTTAAATTTTCAGATTCCTGTACAACGATACCCTTGAGGAAAAGAAAGGTTAGACCATCGTAATTGAACTCGCCCCTGTCTGTACTACACATCTATGCTGTTTAGTTTCACTCTACCATTTATAAAAGTGTAGAGATATGATAAATATACTGAATTCGGGGTGAGCCACCCTGACTGATGCAACGTAGCTTACCCATAGGCTATTACACCATATCTCTGTCAATCATTCAATCTATAACGTTGCTAGGTATGAAACGAAGCAAATAAAATGCATGTAGCTGATGTATATCATTTCATCTTAATTATCAGTTTATACATATGCTAATGCTGTTCCTCCACTCTATGACATCTATAGCAGGATACATTTCATTTTTCGTTCATAAATTAGTTGGATATTTGCATCGAACTTATTGAAATAAATTAATTGTACAGAAGCAAAATTTTAATCAATTAGAAAAATAATTACTCGGATAAAAAACAGTCTAAGAAAGAGATTCGAATACAATTTATCAAGGTAACGTAACTGATACATAAGTTCAATTTGAAAAAATTATCATGTAAGGAGAATTGTTTCATCGCAGTACCTCGAGTAAATATCTAAGTTGCTCCCTTCTCGCTGGAGCTTCCAAAGGCAGTCTTGGATTCATGTTAGTTAGCAAGTCCCTTCGAAAACGTTCGTTTCTTAATCATTGCTTTTCTCTGTAAATTAAAAACATTTTTTTGTATCAGCGATCATAGGTATTACTAATGTACATATGTCGATTATTTTGTCTACCTACCGAGCTCGTTTCTCTCGTTTGACCAAGAATGCCATCAAAATCGACAATACCAAAATGATGACCTGCGAAATAAATTACATAAGTAGGCGATTTTAATTGCAGTTGTAAATATACACTATTCGTAAACATATCCGAGAATAAACCGATTATAAAAATTTTGAGGTACACATAACGTGTAATATGGTTAAATTCTTCAAGTACACGACATGTTCAAAATAATAACAAAATGAATGTAAGTACTTCGACTTACATATTTGTCATTTGCAAAAAGAAGAACCTTGGCACGACTAACACTAAATAACGAATTAACGAAGGTGAGTGAATCGTGCATGAAGCGACAATGCCAGTATGTTCAGTATGTTTTTTTTTTTTTTTATTGATGTAGGCGCTGCTTACCATCTTACGTGATGATAATTACTATATTAACCGTACGCACGCGGTATACTCATCATGATAATATTATTACTATGAACCCAGAATAAATGTAAGTATAATTCACCTGTAATAACGCCGCCAGAGCAGCTAAAAGTGAAACTACTGACCAATGGTCGGTTAATCGTTTGAGCAGAATCTGATGACAACCATACTGACGCACAATTTGTGAATCCGGTGTATTTATACACAGAAGATCCAATTGATCTGGAGCTATTGAACAGCAAGATGCTGGTACTTGGTTTCTAGTCAAACCTATATTATAATCTTTTGGACTTTCAACGCCACAACATTCAAGCTACAGCGGAACAAAATTAAAAATTAAGTATTAATCTTCACTGCACAGGTCGGTACTTATTTTGAGAGATGAGCCTCTTAAAATTTATGCATTTAAATACAAGCTTACTTTTCGTTGCATGTAGTGCCATGGTATTTTCTCGGTATCTGATGCAAAATAGGCGCTGAATGATTTTCTCATCGATGTTCGGATATTTTCTGCGTAGCCTGGTTTCTCTGTCGAAACACTGGTAACGATAGCTATCTCAACTAATAGCACGACTAGAGCAGAAATGGCGAACTGAAAAATATTTAAATAATAATTTGCATTTGTTATATTGGTATTTTTCGCAAGAAATAAACCCCACGAGTGTTCTTTGACGATTGTTAAGTAGTCAATTTTCTCTTTCATTTTTATTTCGACACATAATGTAATGTATTTGGACCTACTCCTACAATACAGTTAGTTGACTTTTAGTAAAAATGATTTCTACTCGATCTGTAAAGTTCAAAATTACTTGAAAGAAAGTGGTCTATTGACAATACAGCACGAGGAAATGAATGATAAGTAATGAGTAACGAAAATAAAGAATTTTTTCCAGAAATTAATTTTCTATATTCTACACTACTTTCTACCAAGTGTAGGTAGAGGTACCTACTCAAAAATCGTGTCGGTATCTAATTGAAAAAAAAACTATACATAAGCCTAGATGAGTAAGTATACTTCACATCGATCAGCAGCTCAATGTACCTCAATTATTTACATCATATTCAGTTAAATAATTGATCATTTCAATAAAATATAAATCTTTTGATAAAAATTTTGAAACCATAAGGCATTTATAAGTTACAACGGTGAAGCAAAAAAAAAAATAATAAACAGCATTTGGAAAAATCTGTAAAAATCATGGCATTTCAGATTTCGATCCCAATTATTTAGCCTGATTTTCTGTCATATTGTCAATGAATATCAGGCTATTACAGTCTATCGACCAATTACGGATAAGGGGGAATATGAACAATCCGTTTTGGGGTCCTAGGAGAACATCAAGACAATTTTTAGCCATGCCAGATATTTATTTATTTATTTTTTCCTCAAACATTAAAATTATTTACTCCGCTCGGTACCGACCAAAATTGCTCTAATTTGGTCATTCGGCTCAATTCGACGGTGGATTAAATATATATCAGTGTGGATGAGCTTGGGTTAAAATTCAGTTTTTCCCCATTTCGGAGAAGGGGGTGTTGAGGGACCAAAAACGTAAAAATTGCCTCTTTTCAGGCCAATGTTGGAAAATCAAAAGTTGCATAACATATACAAAAATCAACCTCCTAAGTCAGTCAAGAGGGAAGGTATGGGGATTTCCCCCTTTTTGACCTTGAAAAGGGGCTGTTCCTCCCCCCATCTCTCCACCAAATTGAGCTAGGAAATTGAAATTTTTTATGCACATTTAACTGGGACCCTAGATGTGCCTTTTGAGAGTTCCGATTTTTTAGCTTTATTGTACTCCCAGGCCTTTTCTCATTTTTCTTATTTTTTGAGTTTGTTCCTGGTATAACTCCTCTCCGAATTGAGCTAGGAACTTGAAATTAGGTATGTACATTTAGTGGGGGTCCTGGATGTGTTGTTTGGAGGGTCTCGACTCTTCAAACACATTTCACCCTTTCACAGTCCCAAATTTGTGGTTTTTGATTATTTTTTCTTATTCTTTGAGTTTGTTTCTCGCAAAACTCTCTTCTTAATTAAGTTAGGAACTTGAAATTTGCTATGTAGATTTGGTAGGGATCCTAAATGTGCCTTTTGGGGAACTCGATTTTTCGGCCCCATTGCACACCCTTACAGCCTTAAATATGTGGTTTTTGGTTGATTTTTCTAATTTTTACAGTTTGTTCCTCGCATAACTCCCCTGAGGTTGGTCCCGTCTGTAATGACCCTTGATGTGCCTTTTGGAGGTTTCCCCCTTTCAGCTCCGCAAAATAATATTTTCACAAAAGGTACTCTAAAGAAAGGAATGAGAAAATGGAAAAATCACTTCGGAACATGTTTTTCAGTGAAAAAGAACCTCAACAGATCTTTTTTTTGATTGAGGATTCAAAAAAAAATTGAAATTTGAATCTGTTCAAAGGTAGTATTTAAAATTGAATACGATTCATTATATTTTCCTGAGTTGACAGTTGGCAGGTATCTCTTTTGACCCCTCCCCCTTTCCCTACCATTTCCAACCTGTATTAATGATTTATCAGCACCAAATTATCAACTTTTGAATATGCTTAGATAATCTACGTATAATTATCATCACCTCCCTGCACAAAGAAGTAGAATTCAGCTGTTCCCAAACATCATTCATTATGTATCATAAAAAAATATTTGAATCATAAAATTTTAAAAGTAATAAGTTATTTGGTAGGAAATTTTCTCGTTTTCAAACTATTAACATTAAACCAACAATAGCGTAATTTTACATTTTGCGTTTTTTCCAGCGATTAAAATCTCTTCAAAGATCAGATAAAAAAATTGCAAAAAAAATTAAACTTATATCCAATTCAAATGGTACAATGTCATATGTAAACATCTCTACGTTAAGCACTTTTACTACGCACTACGTAGGTTTATTCTATCAAATGTATGTAGGTATTGAGTAATTTGGGTCTCTATCTAGCCAGATTAGATACCCAACAGCTTTACATTCAAATATATTAGGTGAATTTTCAATATTCAAGATCCTGGTCAATACTTTAATCTACTTATTACCAAATTATTTTTACAACACAAAGCTTTGACCGGATCATTCGTTAGCTATTTAATTTACGTACTGTTACCAGTAATTTGTAATTCTTGCTGTATGTTGCGAATAAACCGAATAATGCAAGTATTGACATCATAAATCCGTTGAAAGTTATGAAATATGGCGGCCAAAACATTCTGCTTTCTAAAAAGTGGCTGAATGATCTCATATCGTTGATTATCATCAAACCGCATATCAATAAAAATAATCCGTATACCTGAAAAAAAATTATAATCAACCTTAAACTTCAAAAAATACGTAAAGATAAATGAATTAATCATATTTAACCTATTTTTTTGCATTAGTAGTGATATGGCGATAAATTCTTAAATTTAAACAAAAATTAATAATCGGTAATTTAATGCAATTTCATCTCATGGCACAAAACTTGCCAGACTTCGAAAATATACTTTCTTATTAAGGTAATTCCAGAGATGATTACTCAGCAAGTCTAGGTATGCAAGTATAATTTTGAACAATTGTAGACTGTATTATTAATAAACACCTACTTACTTTCAAAAATGTATGTATCAAATATTTAGTAGATAGGAATTCATTTAATATGTTCAGTAAGCAATAGTTGAAACAGCTGCCTAATCAAAGTAAATCTCAAAAATAAAGTAAAAATTAAAATGCTTTTTTATTTAAAAAAAAATATGCATATATATATCAAACCTATCACAATTCAATTAATGTCAATGGAATAATAACAATAACAACGATAATAATAATAGGTAATATCAAAAATAATTATAATAAAAAAAATTACCAATAATATAAAGTTGAAAATATACATTAAAATTTTAACAATCCTCTTGATAAAATTCTCCATTTTGTAACACAAATTTATTCCCATTAAACACACCACGTAACGTCGCAATAAAGAATTACATTCGTAAGGAAGAGCTCGCAATACACTAAACCTATATAGTATAGTATACCTACGTATACCAATGAAGATCATATTATTTAAGAATATTTCATATGCATATATTTGTAAGAGGGTGAGCATTTTATCATGTCATATTTAAAGGGTAAACGAAAAAATTGACAAGTCGTTTGAGTATCGTCATGGCAATACATGGTTGTAAACAAGAGGTCATCGACTATGAAGATGATGAATATTTGAAGTTTTATTTTCACCCTATTGCTGTTTTGCTAAGTACCTATACATTATTTGAGGATGAATTAAATTAAACTTTTCACCCGTTCCGAGCCAAGCCGATAGCATACAAAAACACTTCTCGAAAATAATTATTAAGTAATAATACCCGGTAACGAGCACCCTTCATTATATTCGATGTAAAGAAAACACATACGTAGTCTGTCAGTATTTCAACAATGGAGGTATTTTTCACACTTGATAAAGAAACAAAATGCTCAGATTTACCAAAGGCACGCGACAAACGGTATTTCTCAGCGTTTAGTTTTTAAAAAATGAAAAATTTTCAACTTTGGTTCTAGAGGATGATTTTTTGAGTGAGTAAATCTCTAATAGTTGGATTGAATGTATTTTTGACAATTTCATATGTTATACGATGGTAGTATGAACCACGAAAGTGATAAATTAAATGTTTTTGCGCTTTTTATCTATTTTTTTTTTCTCGTGAAAGCTATAAAGAAAGAAAATAAGAAAACTCCATATTTAAAAAATTGTGCAAAAAATTACAAAATGTATTTTTTCCAAAATAAATCAAACCCAAAGGTATTTTTCGATTTGGCTTCCCAAAAGTAGGTCCGTCTACGTACGAGTATTAATGCGGTTTTTCTGATTTTTTCAGCTTTAAAACGGTTCAGTAGTTTTAGCTAGTTATCAAAAACTCTTGAAAAATAATTTATACTATAAAAAATTAAATATGGTACAGTATTTAGCATCATCATCAGTAGGTCTCAGTCGCTCATGAGCGTATTGCAACTAAAAAAGCGTGCCATCTATCACGATCCCGTGCCTATGAAGCAGCTATTACCCCAGAGCCCATTTATGCTTCGATAATGTCGCTCAGAGCTGTAGAAACTGGAAGACACTTGGTCCGATCCACCATCATGACTTTTCCTCTTCATCTGAAGCAATCAAGGTGGTATCACTTGCGTATCGCAGATTAGAGATTCTTCTTCCTGCAATGGAAGTACCACTAGTTCAATGTTCTAGAGCCTCGCGAATTATGTGCTCACTATGGATGTTGAATAATTGCGGAGATAGTATGCATCCTGGACACATTCCTTGTTCCGCTTGAAAAACCTCAGATTCTTCACCATCAACTCTGACTACCATAGAATTAAACTCATATATCGATTCTACCAAATCTACTATATGAGCAGAGACACCCATCTCTCTTGAAACTTTGAAGAGCTCACAATTCTCGCAATCAAAGGCTTTGGCGTAATCTACGAAACACATCATTACAGGTGAGTTGAATTTCCCGCATTTTTCGATGATTTGCTGGACATTTATTATCTGTTCCCTTGTGCCTCTTCCTGGCATGGATTCGACTTGTTCAGGAGGAATTTGTCTGTGTAGATACTCCTTGATCCGGTTTTTTAGGATTCGTAACATGACTTTGTTGTTGTGTAGAATTAGAACGGTTGTTCGATAACTAGGGCATCTTCTTTCTTATGCAAGAGAATCAGCAGAGACAAATGTGTTATTTTTTGGCCAATTTTTGTGGAAAGAGAATAGCCTGGTAAGATAGGGGGAATCGGCTCTTGGTTGGGATTTTCAAACTTTCTAAAGAATGTTGATCCCTTTGGCGCCCGTACTTATTTTCTGAATTTCTCAATTTAAAAACTGATTTAGAAATTTTCAACCAGTTATCAAAAGTACCCAACAAATTAAAATTTTGAAAAAATCTAAATCAAGGATGTAAAACTTTAAATACGGAGCATAGTTGCATCAGAGCAAAGTTACAACGTCAGGAATTGGAAGGTTACTCAAATTTCTGCAAAAATTGGAAAAAAAAAGACGCATTTGTAAAGCTATACTACATTTCATTTTTTTTTCATAACTTAAAATTATTAAAGATTTTTGATAACTATCTAAAAACTATTAAATTGTTTTAAAGTTTAAAAAAATTCAGAAAAACCACATTAACACGAAGTTACGTACACACTCTTGGAAAACTAAATCGAAATTCATCTTCGTGTTTGATTTTAAAAAAAAAACACACACTTTGTAATTTTTGGCATAATTTTTCAAATTAAAGTGTTTTCTTAATCTTCGCAGCTTTCATGGAAAAAAAATTAATAAAAAGCGCCAAAAAACATTTAATTGATTCAATAATAAATATTAACATATCACTTTCATGAAATAAATAAGTAGGTGTATAAATTACTAATCTAAATTAAAATACTCAACGTTTTTTTATTCATTTTTCTTTTTCATAAAAAAGCCGAACGCTTATATCTTATTGGTTCTTAAAGTTCTAGTATCACTCCAATCAACTTCTTAGTAATAAAATGGTTGATAATGGGAATATTAATAATTTCCAGTTAATGTTGGATGTTGAAAATGCGCCACTATCTGCCATACTCCTACAACATAATGAAAATATCAAATTAGGTGTGGGTAATGAACGTCAGTTCTCTTTTAACCATCCTGATGCATGCCTTTTAAACAATTTGTAGAAATGTAATGAATGAATTTTGTTTTTTTTTTCAATTTTTTTTTTTTTTCATGATTATGTAATGAAATGAGCGCTTTATTTTTCAAAGCATTTGAATACATCCCGACATGAAATCTTACACCTATAAGTATCTAATACCTAGATAAAACCATAATTCAGAAAAAATAATTTCACCTTAGGCTGGTTCCATCAATGAATGCATTCGAATTGATTTGCCACAACGTCACTAAGCACAAAAGAAAAGTAAACGTTTAATTCATTTCTGGATGAAATCATTTCATGTATTTAAAATTTTTTTTAAACGATGAAATCGAACTTTTTTCAAGAGAAAAAAAATTAAAGAAATAAGTATTAAATTTCTGATAATAAAAATGTGTAATTCATGCATAGAAGAAATTCGAATAAATAAGAAATACAAAAAAGTCTTGCCTAAATTAACGGCGAATAAATTAAAAAATTGAACAAAACATATTGGCAGCGTTGCCGACGAGTATGAAATTTATAAAAAATATATTTACAGAGTGCCGATTACTCCACAGGCCAGTCGGCCACCAGCATGACCAGTTGTTAAACTATCCGATTCTCCTCCACGTCCCAAATCATCGCGATCGGCATGGACTACGACAGCACGCCCCAAAATATTTCTTTTCGTATTGATCAAAGAAATACGTTCATCGGTATAGTTGAAAGTAGCTACTCCAAAATCATTGACTTCGATGTTACCCAAATCGCCGACGTGTCTCTCTTTATCGGTCGGAGAACCGTGGTTTTTCTGAAATAAATGAAAAATTATTTTAGTAGGTAAGTAAGTAGGTTAAGTATTTGCTAAAAAATAATACTGAATAAGTACCCATTACAATTCGAAATCTAAAAAAATATTTCTTAGTCGATGGTACAACCTACGTAATCAATTGTTTCATTATAAGGGTGTTATCGTTTCATTTCATTCATTATTCGTATTTCGTTAAAGTACCCACAACCCGTTGATTAAAGACAAAAAAATAGGACATTTCTCCCACCTAGGTACGTAGACTACGCACGTACAATTTCATTTTTTTTTTTTTTTTTTTCATTTCTAGTTACATAAGATGCAAATAAAGATAGGTAACTTAGTTCGAAGCGATACAGTGCTATTGGCAAATTAAGGTCAAACCTTAGACAACATACAGACTAGTTTCATCGCAGAAATATAAAAGATTTAATAAGATGATAGGCGAATAAGAAGATCTATAACGTCATTGCGCGCATAAGACTATCTTCGTTAAATATTTATTTACTTTATATTTTTATTTTTCAATCGCATATAATCAGAAAAATCCGTTGTAAAATAATCGAAGAAAAAGGTAAATACTTGGATATGTAATCTATGCGAATTTCTATCTAAGGAAGCGTCCTCATCTGCTATAATTTAAATTTTCTGAAAACCTTGTTATCGTAGACATTTCAATAGGCACTTTTAATTGAAGACCATGAAAAATATAATTGAAGTATTTATCCGGTTCATATATTCTACCTTCAGGTGTATTGAATAAACGCATAGGTAGATAAATGTACCGACAATCAATGTCCAAGTATTAAAGGCAAGATAAATAATAACACGCTTACGTACTTTGTCGGGATTGAAGTGACCTCCTGTTGAAAGGCAACCATTACTCAAATCACCTTTTTCATGTATATGAAATCCGTGATGTCCTTTACTAAGACCAGTGATACTTCCACTTATCAACACTCCAGTTCTCGTTTGAGTAAAGGTAATATTTCCTTTGATATTGTCATTTCCAATACTTCTCACTACGGCTATGGCTTTTCTTTCTTGCTGTAAAGAAAGTAATTCGGTAAGCATTACTTATCAATGAAAATTAGAACCGGTTTTATTTAATCGTAAATTCGGCAATTCAATGATAGATTATTCACCGAGCATTTACTAAAGTTTATTGCACGAAAACGTTTTTAGATTCCTCGCAGCTAAATACACCTCTATTACCTTGACATGTTTGTACTTATTATTTTTTTTATTAATTTTTGCACACGGTTCCATTATAATAGATATTTTATACCGTGTATTATTTGTATATTAATTTGAATATATAGGTAATAAAATAACCGATCCAATTTATCAAATCAGTCGTAAATCTAATAAGTACCGTTATATTATAAAAAAAAAATAAAAATATGTAGATAATTTATAAATCAAATATATATCGCGCTACCTGAGCTGTCACTGTGATAAATACCAATGCACATGATAACAATGCAGTTTGAATATACATGATGAACCTAGGAGGGAAAAAAAATAATAAATCGTCGAATTAAAGTGTTATTCGATAAATTAAAATTTTTTAATCTACATAAGTCAATGATGAAATGCTCATTGATGCATAAGCACATAAGAAATATAATTGACGTTGGTTTCAGTTGAGCACCGGGGTGGTAAATATCAATCAATAAAAAATATTACAGGTATAGATTAGGAAATGATAACATTAAGTTCAGTCTTGATACATTTTTCATTTTTTACGTTCTAAATTTAATGTAATTATTGTATATCTTGCTTGCCCACTTCATTTAAAATTTTATTTAAAAACAAGTTGAAATCAACTTGGATAAGTAGTTAAGTACTCGCTTTTAATTAATATATCGGTAAATAAAATTTACGCGATGAAGATTCACGTTAAATGCATATTTTATTAACTTTTATTCTTAAAAAACAGCATTACTTTTTCTACGAATCAAATGATTAATCCGTATTAGAAATTTAAACGCTAAAGATCGTGCCTGCCGGCAAAACCCAAGGTTTTCCGGTTTTGGATGTGATATTAACACGCTATTATGATGCATACACTTTTTAGTGATCTATTTCCAAGACAAAACAAGGTTACCAAATTTGTTTTGTCAGATGAAGCAGAATAAACACCTACCAGCAGGAGGTATTATTTCAAAACTGAAATAAAAAACGAACTTGGTACATAGTTCAAAATTAGTGACATTTTTAACTCGCGACTTCAATCGATTTGGGTACCCTAAGGTTTCGAAAAATCCCAACATTTGTAAAGTTCTGTATGGTTAGTCGTATGTTAGAAATAAGTTAAAGACCTTGTAACCACAAAATAAAACAATACCTAAATGCAAATCATTTGAGAACTGGATATGTAAATGATGCATAAACAATAAGCAGACTTCGAAAAGTTTTAGTACCTCTACCTACCAACCGTCAATTCAAAAAAAATTATCGAGTTGCAAAATAAACGTATCCCATGAAATTTGAAGCCAAAATTTGTTTATTAGTTGATGAATGTACGCTTTGTTTCAATTTTCTACTGAATACTCAAGTCCGTAGTGTCGACGAAAACAAAGTTATCAATTTACAGCAGTTTTTTGCGGTATGAAAATTTTTCACGTGTTCGTTCATTCAAATTTCATTTAACAAATTTTCTGATATCGTGTTGGTATAAATACGATTATGCATTTTATAAAATTAAAAGCGAAATTATAGTTAATTGAAAGATGACTACCTGTATAATTTCTTCTCGCGAATTAAATTTCACAAAGAATTGAACGCGTTGGAGATGATAACGTTCAAACGAAATACACTAACCCACTACCAGTTTAGCACGAGTACGTGTAGTTCCCATTATTTTATTTTCAGAGGAGGAAATCTTCCGCCACTTAGAAGTATGAAATGAAGGCCGCAATATGCTATCCAATACAATCTTATATGATCTCACTATTTGCATCCTACGGATCAGCAATTATTTCATTACACTACTCACGTTTTTGAAGTCAAATAACTCGGAAATAATACCTACTCGTAAATAAAATTTTTAATGATTTTTTGAGCCAATAAACGCGCAGAATCGATGTCAAACCAGATTAAACACGACGTAACTTTCGCAAAACTTACCACAACTCATCACTAGTGGACTGGAAAATGCATGTATAGCAAGCATGTATTGCCTGTCGGAAATATCTTGGAAATTTTTGTTGGAGTACGATTATGTAGTCAAAAAGTACAACATTTTAGAGGTCTCCAAAATACAATTGATAATTTTTGATAGTAAATTTCGGTGAATTTTCTATGATTGGTCCTTGAACAAATTGTTGGTTAGTAATACGTATACTTTTCCAATCAGACTAAAGCCCTAGGGGAGAAGTAGTATAGATTATACCTGATCTTGGATTGGACCGGGAGATTTACATTAGACCACTCCCTCTTTGTTGAAAGCCTTTGAGTTGAAAGCCTTTGAGTTGGAAGCTTCCGATAAACACAAACGGTTACCATTCGATCAGTTTGATGATTTCTTCAAGATGAAAAAAGTAATCACATTTTGAAATCCATCGTGTAATATCAACGAGTCAACTATTTAGATAAAAAAAAATATTTTTGAATAGAAAATCGAAATGTACATCCCAAAATTAATGCTGCTTATTTTTAATTTCATTTTATTAGTAAGATAGTCGTATTATACGAAGAAAATTTTCGGAAAAAGTTCTGTGAGTAATTGATTTTAACGTGTTTGCAGGTTCTAGGATTGATATCACTTTCACGCGGGTTATCAGATTACATACCGTTGAAATTGAAGCCATTAGAAAACGCTTTGGATATTTCGTACTTTCCAAAAGTTATGCTTTTTGGAGGATGCACAGTATTACTAATAGCATTTCTCGGATTTTGGGGCGCTGAAATAGAAAACAGGACCGCTCTAATTACGGTAAATTAAGCGTGTATATTTTCGTGAAATAGGGCTAATTATTTCTGTATTGCTTTTCAGTACAAAATCTTAATATGTCTTATAATCGGAGTTGAACTTATATTGATATTTTATTTCTTCTTCAATCAAGAATCGATAAGCGAGCAAATATCTGTGCAATTGAATTATTGGCTGGATGAATATGAGAAGAATGGTCGTCATAATCATTTGGAACAAGTAGAGAATTACGTGTGTTGATCATTTTTTAAAGGTTTATTTATGCTACAGGATACGTTCCAAAATTAAACGCATCAATCTTAATCTTCTTAGTTACATTGTTGTCGACTGAAAAATCCCGAAATGAATAAAACTGCGTGTGAAAATACAGAACCGTGTTCAAGAGCGGCATATCAATACTTCTCTTCTAAAACTAAATTGTATTTATGGTTTATAGGGAATACAATAGGATCAGAAGTTAGTAACATGTGTTCTCCGACCTCACATCATGAATTTATGTCATTTGTTATTTATTGTTTCAGATAGCTTGTATTGTTTTCGCTGATATGGTGGCAAAAAAAATATTGATGTTGCAAAACATTATGCTTGGAAAACTCGGAACTTCTTAAGCACTATTTTTGTTAATATTACTACATTCAGGAAAATAAAAATATTCGTAATTTACTTTCTTCTCATAACAATTTTTTTAAAGTTTCGTCGGTATGTTAGATAGGTATTGAATGCTTCATTATTTATTTATTTATTTTTGTAATAAAAGCATGAAAATATAAAGATAGATACATACTTAAAACTAGTTTCTCGGTCTAAAAAAATAAGGACAATTGTCTTTTCAATCGTTTTATTTCTAATTTAAATTGTTCTTCTTCAAATAATCGTTTTTTACTTAACAATTCATTCTCCAGATCTAATAGTGCTATAGTTTTTCGCTTTTTTTCTATTTTATTTTTTAAATTCTAAAACCATACAAAAAATAAATGAAATATATTAACGAATAAGTTGTACATATTCATATGACGACAATAATAATCAAGTTAAAACTTACTTCTATTTCTTCTTTGAGCTTAATATTGTTTGTTATTTCTCTAGTATGTTTCTCTTCAGTCGACTTGTTTTTTACTTTGAGCTTTTTATTTTTCTTTGCATTTGTGTTATGTTTCTTTTTGGTCGATCTGTAAAAATGAAATATATTAAAACAAGTAATGGATGAGCCGACACAAAACGCAATTACGTTGAATTGATTTTTAATGCAAAATGTTAATTCTGAAAATTTAAAATTATTGCGTACTTTGCGGGCAATGGTTCCAAGATTTTCGGCACAGAGAATCGAGTTTTAAAGTTGTAAAATTTTCTGAAGAAAATAATTAGTATATAGTACCATTTAAACTCACATAAAAATACGAAAATGAAAACTTACAAGAATTCATATTTCAGTTTTAAATCCTCGGGGATTAGGAAACATATCCTTTTTATTAATCGAATTTTGAAAGGATATGGAACACATTTATTTTTATGATTTATGAGGGATTATCGATTATTTTTACAAAGTATCTGACCATCTTTGTGAGGCAAAATGGATCCGAACGTCATTGCTTCACATAATATATCCAACATCTAAAAATACAAGAATAGTTTCAAACAATTCAACCACATAAAATATTTGATACAACAAATTAGAGAATGAAAAATTTTTGTTACTTACATCTTTCTTTTTTGTTGGAATGCTTTGGTAATTGCATTTCAATAATTTTTTGAGGTCGTGAAGATCTAATTTGTTCAAACCTTTGCGAAAATATGTTAATTTTTCATTCAGGATGGAATTGCAAATTCGATTCTATAAAAATTAAAATACTTCTATGAAATTTACAGCAAGTCAAATCGATCATCTGTGAGACTGTGACAAACTTACTTTATATGTATCAATATCACAAGCTTTTCGCTTGCCCATCTTCAACTACTACAAAAACCAAGATTCAAATGTAAAAATGACGAAATTCCAATTGGTTCAAAACTTCAAATTAAATAACTACAGTGCTATTCAGATTTTTGAACTATTGACAGTGCATGGTTGATACCGACCAAACCGGTAGATAAAAAATGTACTCCCTAAAAACCGTAACGCCTGCAATCAGCAGAACAGCAATTGTATGCTTCATTTATGCGTCATATTCATGTAGCGCTCCAAGAAAACTTTTAAAAACTATTCACACAGAAAAATTTTTGGCCGAAAAATGTGAAGCAATTTTAGTGCGGTAGCTTTTCAAAACTGGCGCTCCACCACTGCTCCGCCCTTGCTATGCTATCTTCGTGCATGTACCGTGTTTTTTTTCTTATTCCATAATGTTTAGTTTATCGTTTTTCGGTTTATCTTCTCGTAATTTTAAATTTTTATTGAATAAACACAATTGATTAAATTTTTGTTTGAATCAAGTTTTTTCAGTTTTGTACGATTGTTTGTTCTAATTTCGTTGCTAAAAGTTACTTTCATCTGATGTGGGTTAATAGCTTAATTCACTTTTATCACATGGTCGGCATTTATGTTGAGTTTTAGTTAGATTTAAAACTTCAAAGTTATTATTGTATTTTATCCCAATTAATTTATGTTTTATGCAGGAATCGTAATAGTATATTAGTAAGTGGTCTGATTATTCAATCATGAATCACAACGAAACTAGGGGAACCGTAGTGGAAGTAGTTGATATAAAAAGTGGCGGTCAAACTATAAATGCTTTGAAGCGAAATGAAGATTCAACTTTTACTGTTGGTGGTATCCTCTCAGGTATGTTATTTGACGATTTTGTTGATATAAATTGTGTGATGTGATGAAAAATTTTTTTCATTTGTACTACAGATTTCGAATTAGCTTGGCTGTACCATGGCGCTTATCTCAAAGTCATTAATATTTCTGACGGTACAGTGCAGTCTGCTTGGGATTTTTCTGCCATTATTCGTGATAATAAAGCGCAGGTATGTAGCTTTCCCTGCATGGTAAAATAGTCACCGATTGTAGTTGTATTTCATTCAAAATATCTATCTAATAGATTACAAGTGTTATCGAGTATGAAATTAATGAACAAGGTAACAGAACACATTCAAAAGAAGTTCAAGCATGTCTCGTTGTAAGTTATACATCAGCTAGAGACTCAAATAAGGCTAGTTATATATCATTTTGCCATCCAAGAACGTCTAAAATACTTCATACAATTACATCGAAAGAAAAGGTTGGTTGAATTTTCTATTATGCTTGTCACATCTTCACAACTTTCAATTAACAAACGTATTTTTTTGGTTTTAGATAACATGTTTAAGTTTGATAACTACGAAAAAAAATCATTCTTGCCCGCTGACCGGTATTGTCAAAATGATGTCTGGAGCTTTGGCAATTGGAACGAAAAGTGGAAATTTACTAATCATGGATATTAAAGGTTATGATTTGACCAATGGTAGGCACCTACCTATCAGTCGTGTGTCTTTTTTCTTATTAATTTACCGCAGAAAGCTCCCCCCTTATTTGTGCTGATGACTTTGCAGAAGTATTCAGCTGCGCTCGAAAAATTAACCTTTGCGATCTTTCACAAAATCGAGTTAGTTGCATGTTGATAATGGATTTGAAACAATACAGCGAAAATGACATCAAAGATAAAATTTGCAAGGTTGACGATGATAATTATCATGTGGCTATCTCAATACCAGGTAACACTTTTTCAGCGTTAACGTAAATAATGTTTCTTGTCTAAATTAAATTTCATTCTGTTCCCAGTTACTGACAGAAAAGACTGCCATAGTTACGATTTAGAAGTAAGCTCTTTAATGTATATACCGCAAGGTCTCACGTTAGCTGTTGGATTCCGTAGTGGCGTATTTCAATTATGGGATGTTTCAACTTTGAAAAAATTGTAAGTACTGCTACGTAAAATATTAATAAATTTAAGTGAAATTTCGATTTGTCGAATTTTTCCTTTCAAAGGTATAGATCTTCTTCGCTACCACATCCTACTCCTGTGGTTAAATTCGGCTTTCAAGAACCTTGCAATGATCCGCAAAGTTTTTGTTATCTGTGGGTTTTACACGAATCTGAAGGTGATGATACGTGTTTACCATTTGCTGTGATGTATGGAATTTTATACAAGAAGATGATTACCGTGCAGGAGTATGGCCGATGTTATAAAGTATGTGTTCTTTTGTTTACAATATAAGAAATATTTTATATTAATCTAATAATTCGATGAATAATTTTCCAGAATTTTATGCATTGCAAAAAAAGGTTCGATATGGATGTAGACATGGAGCGTTCAAAAAACGGACGTTGTATCGCTTGTAGTGTCGTATCCAATACACCTAGTAATATGCTTAGGCATATCAATCCTAGTGGTAATTTTTTTCATTTAGTTCGCTTCGTTTCGTTGCAATGTTTCAATATTTTATTTTTAATGATTGTATTTCAGAAGAAGACCCATCAAAAATAAACTTGTTTGTTATGGTATTTGAAACTTGGGAGAACGAATCAGATATTAACAGTCATATCAGTTTAGTTGTATTCGATATGAATCAATGGTATAAGGCGCAAATGCCTTACCAATGCTTCAATGGTTACGCTGTACCGTTTATAAATTTCGTTTTATTGGATCGTGTTTCTGAACGTAAAGCAACCATATTGGATATGCGTATTAAGAAAGACAGCATTCAACAATTCCTGACATTTAATTTATCCGAAGAATACTCTTATCCGTCATCGTTATCTTTCGGTAAAATCGAATCGTATAGTTTATTTTGCGAACATTTCTCGCCGATGTATTGATTTCATGATTGATAAATTTTATAGATACTGTTTTTCTGACGAATACTAAATTGATTCATTTGCGTGTACCTGGAATTCAACGATGCATAATTGAACAAATTGTTGCCGAAGGACCTAGCAGTTTGGTAAAACCTAGTAAATATTTTACCGAATGTAAAGAAGTTGGTTTAAGACCTTGTTTTTCCGACAATTACGGACAAGTCATCGTGCCATCTCAGGTACAATACGAAACTGAAACGCTACAATTACGTATAATTTTTTTGAAAGTTACGAAAAGTAAAAACAAAATATTAATGTTTGACAGATTCAACAGAGAAATTATATTTTGACCATACTACTCGAACATAAAATGTCTAATTTTTTGGTTCGTTGTGTGAACGAATGGGCTGATGGCAGTCGGGCTGTCAGCGGTTGTACATTACCAAATTTGATGCAGTGGGCTTGGGATTGTGTAACAAGAATTAAACATTTGACTGATACTATTTGTAAGTCGAATGTTGAACATTTTTGTATATTTTAAAATATCTTGTGCTTTTATTCATCTAAAAATTTTATTTTGTAGGTATTCCTTTATTCGATTACTCAGGTGATGATTTAGATCGAGAAAACTATCAAAAACTGAAACACTGTTGTCAATTATTGCAGTTGATTCGTGATCTCTTATCATATACGTGGAAGAATTTTAAACATTATTTGTTAGATTGTGAGTGTATAATTTTTTTTTTTTTGAAAACATTGAAATTTTTATTTCTATAATGCATTTATCGTGTTGTCAAATTCAGTCAAAAGGTTGAATCATCAAGTAGAAACGTTGCATTTGGTGACGAAATATTTCGATGTGATAATTTGGTGTTTGGACGTCGGTATGTTGCCAGAAAAAGTGACCAGTACCAGTGACAGATGTATCCCAACTTATATGCTTAACTTAATGCAATTTGCTGAGCAAAGGTAATGATTTTTTTTCAATTGTACGAGAACTAATCTTGAAAACACTGATTTATATCCATTTAAAATTTTTTTTGTAGACGAGAAGAACTTAAGATTGTTGCTATGAAAGATAAATATTTTTTGACGGAAGAAAGTACTTTGTATATAATAGATTCTATCGTAGAAAAAGAAGCTGGTGGTAAAACATTACGTCACCAATGGGAAAGAGAGAGCTATGGAATGACAAATGGTTTCTATCCTCCCGTTACCTTACAGTCTCTCTTACGAATGTTTTTGATGCCAAATGTGTCTACCGAAGCTAAACATTTTATAATGATGTACTTCCTATTGGACGTTTGCGATTATCATCGAGACGAAGATATGAAAGAACAATTATTATCATTTTCGATCATATTCTTTCCTGATTCGAAGTTTTTATCTTTGGTGGAAGCGTGTTGGTTGATTGATCACGAAAAATTTGAGGTGAGATTCATAATTCTCAAAGAAATTATTCGATATAGATAAATTATATATCTTCGTGTCTAAATATGAAATCTATTTCATTTATTATAGGAAGCTGCCGAAATTTTATTGACTGATTCCGTAATGAGCTTATTAAAGAAGAATAAAAACTTGTATGAAACTATTTTGAAATCGTGCGTGTGTCAAGGGCAATATGCCTTAGCATTAAAATGTGAAAGAATTAGCAAGATGTCAGCTTCATTTCAAAACGAAAGGTGATTATCACAGCGAGGTGAAAATTTAAACTTCATTTTTTTCACTTTAAATTCATGAAAATTCTATTCATTCTTCAGCTTTCACATTACTCTGCTTTTATTGAACGAATTAATTATGGAAGCTTACTCGGCGTTACGAAAAACTGGATTTGAAGATCCGAAAATATTGCAAAATTTTTTCAAAGGTACCTTGTTTCATTTTCATTTAGTCATTTATCTTTATTACTTTCGCGAATTATAATAAAAAATGTACCGTTCACAGTTTCTGACGAACTTGGATTTCTTAAAGAAATATTTAAATTACCATTGCTACCTGAAGAAGAAAGTGAATTTCTATCGTATCTAGATAATTGTAGCAATAAAGATGCCAGTGATTTAAAAGTCATGTATTTACTTTCAAGAGGAAAGTAAGTAAAATAATTTTTTTTTATAAGATAGCCGAGGTTAGCTCGTGTGATTAATGATTATGATTTTTAATTTTTTGCCGTTAGATATGTAGAAGCAATCGATATTAATCATACTATGAGCACCAAATTGCCGAAATTTTCAATTGTTGGAAAAGATACCCAAAAGCAAGATAATGGTGGGAGAACAACTACCAGAGATTTACTAGTGAATGCGTTCAGTAAAACTCTACCCAATGTTACCAATGACTTAATTAATTTTTGTCGAAAAGAACGAGATAAAATTTATAGACATAAACACAGTAAGTATTCGTTTTTTCTAGTGCTAGAAAAATTTCGAACGACTCGAATTACACGTTTCGTTGATGAATTTGCAGTTGCAAAACCAACTCCGCTATCTGTCGTCGTGCATGTTGATACGGAGAAAAGTGTACCCGTATACAAGTCGTCATTTGAATCTGTGATGCAAGCAGCCATTTGTAAAACAGCTGAAACTTGGAGTAATTTTCCCAAAATCGAGAAACGTAATAAAAATGTTTCATTTATTCAGAATACGCCATTTTTGAGATCAGATTTGATGACACCAAAGCAGAAAAGATGTAATATTTCGTTCAGAAGGTGGGTTTGCATTAGAAATTAATTTTTTGTTTATGTCGAAATAATGATATATTTATTTCATATATTTTATAGTGCATCCAAAAATAAAAC
Organism: Ferrisia virgata; assembly: GCA_900060175.1. Classification (NCBI taxonomy): domain Eukaryota; kingdom Metazoa; phylum Arthropoda; class Insecta; order Hemiptera; family Pseudococcidae; genus Ferrisia; species Ferrisia virgata. Next base: position 61,188 of record FIZR01000642.1, on the reverse strand, counting down.
CTCAGAAGAAAAAAGGGATCCTGATGAACCACCTACTAAAAGAGTTAGGAGAAACTTAGATATATCATTGAATAACATTACCGATGAGATGGAAAACGATAACACTTTGGAATCAGCCCCTCTAGAAGTGACCCGGATTCTTAGAACTCCTCATGTTCAAAAGCGTTTAAACAAATTATTGCAAAATACACCGGAATCTTCTCCACTTACGTCGATCTTAAAGGTAACTTTGAAAGAAATGTGTAGTATATTGCGGATAATATGTGTATTGTGATTCCAATATAATCTTTTCTCGATCTCAGAGTTCTGAAATGAGTCGTTTCAAACAACCTCAAAAAGTGGGATTTAACGTTCCAGAAAGACATAGAAGTACGCCACAACAGCGAATCATCAACGTTGATGCTGAGGCTATAACTCTGACACTTGAACAACGTATTATGTAAGCTTTGTGCAAACGATTTTACTAGAATTGTTTTTATCATAATTTAATAAGTTAATATCGTATGTATTTATCGTTTAGTGTGGAAGATCCTCGTGTAAAGAAATCTCTAGCCAAGGAATTTGATAAATCTGAAGACAGTGAAGTAGATATTGAAACTAGGTATAATATTATTATGAAATATGAATAAAACTGATCGAATCGGAGTGGAGATAACGGATTATAATTTATTACGTAATCCTAAAAATTACAAAAATACTTCTCACTGTAAATTCCGATTCGATTATCTCTTTTCCAAAGTGACGAATTCATTACACGTTTCATGAATTTCATTAAATTTTTTAGGGTTGATAGCAGCATTCAAACAAACGTAGATGTAGAATCGCAAGAACCTGCCGATAAAGATGATTCCTATTACAGTCTAGAGAGTGAACACGAAAACGAAAACGTAATAAGTTTCATGCTTCATGGATCTAAAGCGGATGAAAACACAATTAATAAATCGAAAAGGTTATTTATGGAATGCATGAGTGATGAAGAATCAGCAAACGTCTCACAAACGGAACAACAAAATCCTGCGACTTCGATCGACGTTACACAATACGTCGATATCCATCCCAACGAAAGTGCTACCGTGCAACAATCCGAATTTCTAGGAATGGAGATCGATCACGCCGAACATGGTACGCAGAAAGCTCCGCAAGTACAGACATACACTGACAGTATGCCGGTAGAAAATGAAACTAACGTACCATTAGGAGTAATTACGACAACTAGAGGTTCTCATTTCGACGAAGATTTCTATCAGAAAACTTATTCGAGTATGTACAGTTTGGAAAATAGCGAAATTAACATTTCGGACGAAAATAGACGGGAAGAAAGTTTGAACGAAGATCAAAACTCTAGTATGGGCAATGTACAGACGCTTAATTACGAACAAGAGTACGAATCTGGTGACGATAAAAGAGAAAACGAAGAGGAATCTGAATACTCCAACGATGATGAAGTGCCATTGCAAAATGAAGAAGAAACCGTTAATAATGATAAAAATACTTCGATTACGCAACTCATCGATTCATCCGGAGAAGAAGACAGCGATATTGAGATCATTGACGACAATACAGTGCCCGTAATACAAATATCCAGGTCGAGGAAAGAAGAAGCCTCTTTGAAAAGGGAACAAGTTGACGAGGATCAACTTTCCGAAAGTACTTACGAAAGCGAATGTACTTATTCTGACGAAAATGAAAGCATCAACGAAGAAGAATCGGATCTCGAAGAACGTTCTGTCCATGAAGAAGAAAACATATACGTTGATGATAGCAATGATGACCTAGAAGAAGAATACGAAAATGACGCTGAAGCAGAGGAAGAAGAAGAATATCAAGATGAAAATATCACCGAACAGAAAGACAACACTGAGTACCACGATCAAACCGAATGTTTATCCGAACCTCCACCTCAAATTAATTATGAAGAGTTGAAAAAGATAGTTTCTACTATTGCAGCTGCTGAAGAGAGTAAAGTCGCTGGAAATGATACCACGAGCAAAATCAATATCGGCAATGTAAACATTGTAAATGAAACTTACACTAAAGAAACATATTCCATCAACGATTCTACTGCGAATGAACTCGAATCGAAAAGTGTTCTCGTTGCTAATGAATCTCAAATTGTCGATACGTCAGTTTCGATTTGTGAAGTGTACGATGCTACCCAATCAATTCTTGAAGAAACTGTAAACCTATCGGATATCAAAACAGATCAAGATGCTGAAAATCAATCTATAGAAATCATTAGTCAAACCATTGAATCCGATAAGTCTGCCGCTGATAATATTGCTAATACATCTGATACCAAAACTAATGATTCCCAAAATGTCAACTCCGATAATGAGCCATCTTTGGTGTTTTATTTCGGAGAAAATTCTGTTACGTCGATTGGAGATGATGTATTCGTGGATGAAGACAAGCGTGAAAATCAAAGCGAAAATGACTCGAAGCCAAATTGCCAACGCACCGCCGAAACATCGGATTCTTCTGTTGATAAACCTGACGACAAGAATACAAATACTAATGAAAGTGAGAACTGCAGTGCGCAAAAAATTACAACGCTTACCACCGACACAGTCAATGTGAAATGTACTTCTGTCAAAGAACATAACTTTTTACGCACCAGTTTACCCGAATGCAATGTTCACATTATTGAAAAAGTACGAAACGAGATGTATTCTTCGGACGATGGGTACGATGATTCCGATGTTCAAGTTGATCCGATATCCGATGAAAATCCTCAAGTTGCATCGCACTGTCAAGAACCATCGATAGTTATTAACACCACCCATCTGCAAAAAACAGTCTTCGCAGAACAGTCACTTGTTACTGCGACCGAACCTGATGATAAATCGACTCATATTTCGAAACTTGTGTCCGAGGAAGATGTTAGTGTTGATGTGAGTATCGTGCAAATGGCTCAAGATATCTCTCAAATTTCACAGACTCCCAGTGAAGAAATTAACAGCACAACTACGAAAAACGATGATAATAAAACTACCGTGATTATCAAACCTCGAGATGAAAGTAATTCTCAACCCGAAGCTGCAGAACCGAAAAATGAAGTTAGCGAAGTGAGTTCGCCATCCGAACTAAATCTTCCCGAACCGGTTGTGACGATAAAACGCTCTGAATCGGTGGGTCTTTTCGAAAGTATGTATCCCGATGAAACACCTAATACTGCTAGCCAACAAATAACCGAGTTTCTTCCGAAATACGGAGATGGGTCGTTAGAAATAGCTGGCCCTCAAGGTGACAATATACCCAAAATACCCGAAGAAAATGTCTCCGAAGAGCATAATCAACGCCGTAGATCGGTAAGAATCGCAAAACGCAGAAGTATCGATTGTATACCGGAAGCTCTTCGTGAAAACGACGATGATGCCATGTCTGTGAAATCGGACGCGAGTGCAGCAGATTCGGTTATCAGCAATGTTACGGCTACCAGCGGATCATCGTTGCGTTCGAATAAATCACGGCATAAGAAGTCTTCAGCACCTAAAACGCTCGAAGTTATCGTTTCGGATGAAGAATTAACCTCACCTCAGAAACCAGATTTCGCTTCTGGTGCAAGTAGATTCTTCCGGCCGAGGTATGCTGCTTCGGAACCTGGTAATGGTGGCATTAAGTCGGTGAAACGTAAAAAGTCCGCAAAAAGTGAAATAGATCACAACGAAGATTATAACTTGTGCTCGGTTTCCGAATGTGGCGATGGAAAAGAAGCACATGTACGAAATGTTCGCCGTAAGTCGCAATCAAGTGAAGTTATATCCCAAACAACACCAAATCCGTCAGAAAGTAAACGATTTAGTCGATTTGTTAGCAGTACACCTTTAGTATTGAACAAGGTATGAAGTTATGAGGAAAATTTTACATTCATTTCACATACATGTACCTCTTTATTCATGGTTCAATTTCAATTTTTCTAGGGCAAAAATAAACCAGTAATAGAAGCTTCGGCTGAAATAGAAAAATATGCTAGCAGTAGACGATTAACAAGGTCGCAAAAATTGTATATGGAATATGGGTTCATGAATAGAGATTCAAACACTGCACAACCGTGAGTTAATCTATTCTTTATTGTAGTTTGTTTAAATTAATACTTTAGCTGTATTATCCTTTTGATAGTTTCGATCTTTGTTTTGTACCCTCATGTAATGTTTTTGTTGTAGAAAACCATCAACGTCATCGGGAAAAGGTTCCGGAAAATTGGAAATGATAGAAGAAGATGAGCCCGAATACAGTTTATGTATCGAAGAAGACGTAAAAGTGGAAGACGAACTAGATTCTTTGAAAACAAATGTGAAAAAACCAATCAGGCCTATTTCAGCTGGTCGAAAAACGACGCCGAAAAAAGATAAAATAATCGCACCACCGATTAGGTTTTCGAAACGTTTAAGCGGCCGTTTTTCGCCGCCACCTAATGAAGATAGTGTCAGCTCCGAAGAACCTCCTTCACCGGCTAAATCCGTCAGTAGTGTAGCAGAGTCTACTAGCAGCAAAGCTTCAACCGTATCTAGACATTTTTTGCGTAATAGACGGACGTATACGAGTATGGAATTACGCAGATCATCGGTTAGACCGAATTTCAAACCTTTAGCTGTCATACCATCAGACGACGAAAGTCAGCTGTCTTTTCAACTACCCACGCCAACGAAAAACTTGGCTGATGATTCGTTTCTTTCTTCTGCCGAAAGCACACTTTCCAAGTCTTCCCACCGAAGTAAAACGAAAAAAAAACGACCGTCTGAAGGTAGTGAAGATGTTTCCGACAGAGATTCATCGGTATCTGATACTAGCAACATAACGAGCAGTTCTGTAAATAGTAAAAAGCGAATGGTTACTCGAAGCGGATCTGAGGTATGAGTGGGAATTTTTTTAATTTTAAATTTATTTATTTTGTAAATTTAATTGAAATTCGTCTTTCAGCAGAGCAGTACAGTTTCCGCTCCCGCGAAAGGCGGAAGATTGACTAGAAATAAAAAATCCAAAATGGAAACGAGTTCGCAAACAACTCCTAGAAAGAGAAAATAATTTTTGTCTGTTTTTTTATAGCAGATTTTAAGTTTAAATTATTTTTGATACGAAAATTTTTTTCTCGATTAATATGAAATTGTGTTCGTGTAAAATACTTTTATGTTAAAAATTACCTAATATTGTATATTTTGTAAGAAGAGTTTACACAGTTATGCTGGTATTGTTGTAAAAATTGAAGAAATTTTTTTTTTGAATATATCGCGGTATTTTTTCCTTTTGAATTTCTGCTTTCTGCGATCAATGAAAATCTGTCAAAAAAATTCCAAGTGATTTTTCAAAGCTGTAACTGATTTTTCAGTATACTTCCTACAGAAATGGTGAACTGACATACTCTTAATTTAAAAAATAAAAAAAATACAAGAATAGTAGTACTTGAAAACATAAAATACCAAACAAATAACGAACTCTTTTCTTCAAAAAAAGTTTTAGAAAACATACAATCATAACGGAATATTTTCGATGTATTCAACGAGGTTCCTGGTATGAATCATTTCTGGATAAGTTTCATCAGTGAAAGCAATATATTCAAATTTGAGTGTTCGATAACCCGGTATGCCATAACACGCGATGTGGTAATTGATGAAATCGTCAGGCCAATATAGGCTAGCATTACGAGGAAACTGTTCCGGCTCCATAAATCCATTTCGTTTATATCTTTTTTGATGAGCAATCAACTGAAGCGCTTCTTTGTTTTCAGAAAGTATGTGAAGGTGAGTGACTCCATGTTCATTAGCTTTGCCAAAAGCTTCATGAAGAGCTTCCATATGAAACCCTAGAGGATTTTTTTCTTTTCGTTTCAAAACTTCACCTTTTGCAATTGAAATATTTCTCTACGACGGGAAAATTCCATAGTAGGCCAAACACTCTCCACTCATAATATCCCATAGATTTCTTTCCGTAATAAATATTTTAACGATCTCATCCTGGTTATTCGAATTCTTCAATGTAGAACTGTGAACATCTAATTTCAATTTTTGTAAATCGTCTTTGATGGAAGATATTTCAGATGAATTTGAAAGCACGTAACCGGTTTTTGATTTCTTTTTCTTTTTTTCCTTCCTTTTTTTTTACCGTAATATTCACCTTGCTGTACTGTAGATTCAGTATACTAATGAAACAAAAATAATGAAGCAAAAACTATTACGATATTTTACAGTACCTAGTCTACCTACAGAGATAATTTTCATGAAATTATTGGTAAAATATAACCTTACTTTTTCGGAAGATTTCGTTCCTTCAGGAGTATAGCTACCGCCCGATAAAGCTCGGAAGTTGTCGTTCTCAATCATTTCGGTTATCACCAATTTATCTTGATACGACCATTTCAACAATCTTAATTTCAGATAGATATAAGCTTTCACAGAACAAAAAAATCTTACCCATTCTTGCAAAAAAGCATAAATGAATGTGAAAATTGATTCAGATACATCCAAGTTTAAGTATATGTAAAAAAAAAAAATATTTTACAACACATAAGGCAGAAATCAAAATTGTTGAAACAGAGATTCATTCAATATATTTGTACTTTTGAGAACAACTTCATATTTTTAATAAGTAGTAATAGGTAATTTATATGGAATAATAATGTATTTACATGTGAAATTGGAATAAAAGAAACTATACATGTAGGTATACAATAAAAACACAAATGAAATGTATAGGTATTACGTAATCTGTGCACTATGATCAACTTGACAAATTAGTATCTCAACTCTCAATCAAATTAAAATTGAAAGTTACATAGACTTTTTATTCATGTATTCTTCGACGAGTTTTCTCGCATGTACCATTTCTGGGTAAGTATTATCTTCACACGAAACACATTCAAACTTAATTGATTTGAATGAAGGTATTCCGAAACATGCCGTGTAGTAATTGTTGAAATCATTACACCGATACAAACCAAGAGGACATTGCTTAGGTTCTAGTTCGTTCTTTTCTTCGTACTGCTTCTGATAATCAATCATCAATTCAATAGCATATGCATTTTCTGAGATAATGTGCAAATTCTCGACGTCACGATGACAAGCTTCTCCGAATGCATAACTCAGCGCTTCCATGTAATAACCCAGAGGTGATTTAGCTTTACGATTCAATAATTCACCAGTAAGAAACGAAATATCTTTCTGAGAAGAATATACTCCATAAAATGCCAAGCATTCTCCTCTGTATAAATCCCACAGTTCTCGTTCTACAATGAATATTTTAACGAATTCGCCAGTGGCATTTTCTTCCGCTGTGTCATACATTCTAAGAGTTTTCTTCGATTTCCGTTTCCTTTTCTTTTTTGTAGAACATTTCGAAGCAGATACCGCAGTTTCACCATTGTCTATTACTAACATTTCTGATAGCACCTATTCAGAAACCGTTACCGGATTATTCTTAAAAACTACGCGAGTATGTGCCATGTTATTTACAATTAGGATAAATGAAACTTACTTTTTCCAACAATAGTGGCACTTCAGGAGTACCACAACTGTCTGATGGCGCTTCAGATTTTTCGTCGAATTCGATCAATACGGTCATCACTGATTCTCCATGATGGTACCATTTCAATAATTTAAGTTCTGAGCAGATATTTCCTTTTACAGAATGCAAAAATTTGTTTCCCAAGATCACATCCACTTGAAGTTCAGGTAAAACATGAAACACTGTCATGATCGAACGCCCGTCAATCATTATGTCTAATTGAACATCTACAATTTCACCAAACAGTTCATTGTACAGATCTTGCTCGCAGATTTTTCTGAAAACATTTTTGTGCAAAACATTGAATTCAAAGCAACTGTCAACAATCGCCGTTGCATCAATTTGATCAATTTTTATACGGATGGCTGCTCGCATAATTGGCTCTGCCTCACATGAATCATCAGCGGACATATTATGTGATCTATATGGGAGAAAAAATAATTATATTAGAAACTGAAAAACCTAGATTTTCTAAAATTAATAACATATTTTAAAGATCTATGTAGCTTAAAATACGATTACAGTTCAGCATCACTAATAATGTATAATACAAAAATACGTTTACTAAAAAAATTTATGAGTCAGGATTATGCACGTACATTTTTTCAAGATGAGAAGATTGAGAACATGATCAAATAAATAACAAATGAATTATCAAAAGAAACCAACATACTCAGGCATTAATTGCAAAAACCACAACAACAGCAAAAAATGTTCCAAAAAGTAAACGAATTTAACTACTTTCAATCACAAATTATGAAGAAATCAAATGATCTAAACACTTATATAACAAACTATTTTAACACAATCGTTTCTATTGTTCTTTTTAATCTTTTTTGTAAAAAATACAAAAAAATTGAGACTCTATTCCAGTAATTTTTGTTGTTCATACATTCTACATTCTACCAACGTTCTACATATGATACGGATCATCGCATGAATCATCATCACGTGCTCAAGATAATCAGTACCCAGATCAATCATTGTAGAGGGATGGCGCAAATCGGTTGCTTTTTGTAGCCAAATAAAAATTCTAAAAATTCAGTGTAATCTGAATCTATTAAACGCCATCGTCTGTTCATTGAAAGATTGATCTCGATTATTTGCATTTATATTGTTGTTTTAGGAGTAAGTGCCATCTATCAAATTGTATACTTCCTAGTAATTCATTTTACCTTTAGTCCTTCACTTTTTTTTTTTTATATGCAACTTTGGTGTTCAACTTTTTTATTAACAATAATATAAAAACATAAGAAATTATTCACTATAAGTTAAATGAGTTTAACTATTCTGATAGATGCGTGTTGGTAAGTATACAACATACAAAGCAATTCATAGATTAATTACATAGTTCTTAGTTAATTTTTCTTCTATTACGAATTCTCTCCTTTTGTATCTTTTCCTCCTTGTCAAAATGTTTTGATTTTGATACATGAATATTTTCCTCGAGCTTTGTTTGATTTTGTACATCTGATACATTTTCCTCTTCCTCTTCGTCTTCTTCTTCTTCCTCCTGTTCTTCCTCTTCTTCATCTTTTTCGTCTTTTCGTTTTTGTATGGGCTTCTTCAAGCCGGGTGCGCTTTCATTTTTTTTTTTAATTTTTGCACTACGCTTTTTTAGATATATTTTCGTTTCTTTTTGTTTTTTATCGGTTATTTTTCCTGAACTTGGTAACTCTTGACGACTATCTTTTTCGAGATTACCTTCTAAATAAATATCTTCATCAGTAGTTTTTCTGATTTTTCCTTCATTTTGTTGATTATCTTCGGAATTTTTCTTTCCATCCACCCCTTCCTCTTGAGAACGTATTTCAAGCTTTTCCTCATTTAAAATTTCCTCTTTAGATAGATCTTCTTTTGGTATTTCTTCCTCGTGATGAATGTCTTCGTTATCTTTTACGTTTAGTTTTTCACTGGTTTCATTTATTTCTTCTTCGTGTAATTCATCATCGTGTATTTCATCTTCTTGAGCTTTCTGGATATTTTTTTCTTCATCATATAATCCTTCTATTTCTTCTTCTTTTGCAATGGGACTTTGAATAGATTCCGGATGATTTTGATGTAAATCATGCGTGTCAATACTTTCTTCAAAATTTGCATCACCTTTTTTTCCCGGAAGTTTTTTTTTTAGCGAAGCTACTACCACATTCTCATCAGATGTGTTGTCTTCATCTGTTTGACCTATATCTAGAATTACTAAAATCGTACATATTGCCAATAGAACCTAAAAACATTTTAAATTATAATATTGAATTTGGATTCTGATAATGTAGGAAGAGACAGAAATTTTACCTCTAAGCCAAAAATTATAAAAATTACAATGACGGATTTATTCAATACTGAAGAAATTTCATCCATTATCGCTTTCTTGCATCCTTTCGTATGTTCCACTAGGTCTACGGTGCAGATTTCTTCAAATTTTTTTTTGCAGCATGATCCTGGAATGTGCCCCGGACCACCTTTCTCTTTCAGCCAGTCTTTGTAATCTTCAATTCCACAACAGGAATACTGGAATTGTAATGAAATAATAAAATTATATTTGTTAAAATTCGTTTGAGTGATATACACCTAATGTTACACTTTATTGATAAAAATAGATTGGTCATAAGGAGTACAATATGCACCTAATTCTAATAATAATAAAAAAAAAATAAACAGTAAACCTTGGTTTACTATTTCTTTTACGAAATACCTACTTATAAGTAAGTATTTCGTATTTTACGAAGTAATTGATAACAGGTACAATATTATTGAAGATCCATTTTCATTTTAAATAATAATACGTTTTTCTTTCGTACGTGTTTTTTTTTTCGTCTCAGGTGTCCGCTATACTTTTATTTTACCACTAGAAACCTATTTGTCGGTATTTCATTCTTACAATTGATCATAATAGTTAATGTAATTGATATACCAAACACCGAAATAGAAATACCTACATATTGTATTTAACTTAGGCTTACTTTACTTTGGAAACCGTTCATTTTTTGCTCATCTTCTTTACTGTGTTTTGTAATATATGACAAAATTTTTCTTCTTAGATCGTCTTCGGAACTAACCAACTTATGAGAAAGGTACGTGCTTAAGAAAATTTGCGAGGTCATGAGGACTCCTATTAAAATGATGTACTGGAAAAAAATCAAGAATTTTAGAGGTGTAATGCATCAATATTAATTCACAACATTTTTACACTGGTGATGAAATTCTGATATCAACTGAAATTTACGTACTTACACCAATTAACATGTAGTCATTATCAATAGCTATTCCAACACATCCGATGAAACATACCATAGCAATTACTACTGCTACTACTATCAATGTCTTTGTGAAGAACACTAAGAATTCAAAGTTTATGTTTACATTATCAATTAAATCCTTCTGTCTTTGCTCGCTTACACATACGTAAATTGTAACCAGTGCACCAACCTACAACAAAGTTATAAATTGAGGAAGAGGAATTTTTTTTACGATATAAAATTGATAACCTCAGAAAAGATCGTGTTAATAAGTAACTCACCAATAGTAGAAAATTCAAACTGTAAACAACGAATACTAATACTGTGTTCAATGTACTCCAAGAGAATTTCATTTTTTGAAATTTTAATTTTTCAATGTTTTTCACACATATCGGCAGAAAATCCTGATGTTTGTTTTTTTCTTGATTGGGTATGTTTCATTCATCTTTTATATGTACGTAGAAAGTGGATTTTATAGCCAATTGTTCTTGAAATTAATCGAGTGATAACATCTATTTTTCATGAAAAATTCTTTCGGCACGCAGTATATTGCATCCACTATTTAGTGAACTGCTGGAAAGCGCATAAAAAACTACCTGTTACGTGTCAGACAATCATACAATATTATTTGATACTCTAGGTTATGGAATGAAATTGCAAACGGAATCTAATGAAACACGATTTTATTTTGAGTTGTCCCGTTTATTTCTGTCCCTTAATTTTAAAAAATCCAATTTCTTTGCATAAAAAATAAAAATTTTTATATTTCTAGAATTTTTGAAGTTCTTGCAAGTATTTTTGTTTAAAAAGATACAATTCATCGGTCTAAGCTATTTATTATTTATACCACTAACGTGTTTGTTTTTTTTTTTTATTACTACTGCCTGATTTCAGGGAAAGTATAAATGAATGTGTGAGTATTTCTTCTGAATTCTTCGAGTTTGCAGTCGGTCAAGATAGGTGCCTACAATTTGCACCTACTGACTCATTCAAAATTATAACGGATGTTGAGTGTTTTCCTATTGGTTTGTTGTACAAAAATTAACTCCCTAACGCACATAGATACCACGAGCGTTTTCTTTTAGCAAAATAAGCCAGGCGCGAGAATATTGATTTTGTACGTTGTGATACATCTGGGTCAAATAAACTAATTTCTGTCCCAACAAATGTCCTTATAACTTTCATTTTTTTTAATTCAATGAGACAGTAAAATTTTATGTGTTAATTTTTCTTCTAAAATTTGTTATTTATTGGAATCTGTACTGACCAATGCAGCCGTCATCCAATTCTAGGCCTCGGGTGGATCCAAATGCATTGGGAGAAGTTGACCCCACAGAATACCCAGAGCCAAAAGAATCCACTCATAAGATCAGAGGAAGATCGGATATACTAGAGTTATTATTTGGAGATGAGAATCAAGAATTGATAGTGGTAAAATTGTTCTATTTCTTCTTTTATTCGGCTTTTGGATCCTTATTCCCTTTGATGGGAGTGTACTTCAAACAATTAGGCATGGATCCCAGTCAATGTGGATTATTAATCGGCTGCAGACCTTTTGTGGAATTTTTATCAGCTCCTTTTTGGGGCAGTTATGCAGATAGGTAAGCAATCGAACGGTTTCATTTTTCTTATCGTTAAAGATTGTTTAAAATAAGCGTGACGTTGATAGTTCATATTATATTGGTATGCTCAAATAATACATTTATGTTTTAGATGGAAGAAGGGGAAAACTTTACTACTGGCGTCATTATCTTGCTGGATTCTATTCACCCTGCCGATCGGATATCTTCAACCACCCGCTCGTAGCTGTATCAAACAATATGGAAATAAAGTGAAATTAGAAGTTCCTAGTACTACTTTTCTTTTCAATGACCCCTCAAAAGACAAGGTTTTACCTACGACTGATCCAAATGATACAACTCCGTCGAGCGTTTCCGTAGCACAAGCAGATGTAGGAAAATCACCGTTGAGAGTAATTGATACTACAAATCCAAATGCAGAAAATCTAGTTTCGCCGTTGTATTCGTCTGTAGTGTATAAAACAGAGGTACGTGGATCGAATATATTTCATGATTGGTGAGAGAAATACTCGAATAGTTGTTGTTAATTCGCAGGACGTCCAAAAATCATTTTTCCTAATGTTACTATTGATTATTATCGGCGAATTCTTCAGTGCCCCGGCTATTACTTTGGTTGATTCGGCGGTTATTACCCTACTTGGTGAAGATGCAGATCGATATGGCCATCAACGTATGTTTGGGTCAGTTGGCTGGGGCTTATCGATGTTTTTTTTGGGTATCGCTTTGGATAGATCAACTGCATTTACCAACCATCCGTGTGGTTTTCCTGGTGAAAGGGAAAAAAATTATCGCACGTGTTTTTTCGCTTTCTCTGTCCTAATGGGCGGAGCATTGATCTCAGCAACTCAAATCACATTCCGATACGAAGACCCCGTTGAAACTAAGGAGGTGCAAAAACAGCCCGTTTCTCAAGACGAGGATGATGCTTTAGAACAAGAAGTTGCTAGGCAGTTGAATTTACCTACACTTGCATCGCATCCTTCTGGAGGATCTGGCCAGCGAAAACAGCAAATTCCTAGAATAGAGAATGAAGATGGTCAAATTCCGCCGATAGTTGGAAAGGTTGTTATTACTAACATAAATGATTAATCATAATTTTCCCCTAATTGCGGGAAAATGAAAATTTGAAATACCTTTTATGAAATTTTTTCCTGATAGACTAAAATGTTCGCTCAAACCACCCGAGAGATGCCAGAATGGATGACTGTTTTGAAACACTTCGCAAATTTGAAATACTCATCGTTTTTATTCGTAGCATGGCTTATGGGTTTCGGAATCGGTTTAATTTTCACGTTCTTATTTTGGCATTTGCAGGTAACTTTACTAAACTAAATTTCGGTAACGCTGCAAGTCTACATGCTTATTATTCTAATAAACTGAAAATTTACAAGGAAGCTGGCGGAACTCCGACTCTTTTCGGATTCGCTTCAATTATAAACCATATTTCGGAAATTTTAGCTTATTTTTGGAGTTTCAAATTGATAAGATCCATCGGACATATTAAAGTGAGTTATTATTGTAGAATTAAATACCTAGTTAGTTGCCTACATTTTTCTTTAACGATTGTAATTGAAAACAAATGTATTAATTTTGTAATTTTAGGTTCTTTGCTTGGGTTTATTTGGTAATGTAATCAGATTTTTGTACGTTGCGATGTTAACAAAACCATGGCTTGTTTTACCTTTTGAATTAATGCAAGGTTAGTAATTCTGCGACTTCGTTATTGCCTATACCTATCTGAATGAAATGAATGAATTGAATTTTTCTTAAAATCGAATAGGTATAACGCATGCTGCTGTTTGGGCTGCTTGTTGTTCCTATATAGCTCACAATACTCCACCAGAATTACGAAATTCAGCCCAAGGAGTGCTTCAAGGATTACATCATGGGTTAGGTCGTGGTTGCGGTGCAATAATTGGAGGCTTTTTCGTTAGAAGTTACGGTATGCTATACTCTTTCTAGAAACCATCTTTTAATGGAATTTAGATTAAGCACAGCTACTTATTGTAACTGTCAAAAATGTAGGATCTCCTGCCACTTTCCGCGGTTATGGCATTTTCTGTGCTTTAGTCCTCGCCGCATTTGTCTTCATAAATTTCTACAGGAAAGATACCGGTTTTGTATCCGATTTACCTATGAGTGAAGATCCACACCAAGTAAATTTTTTTCTATATAATCCTCATCGCAATAGTACCTCATATTAATTTTAAATCTTAATTTTCAGGTAATGGAAGAAAGTGTACATCTCGCTCCTCATGGAGTTCCAAGTAATCCTATACCACGTGTTTTATCAAGTTCAAAACTTCAAGATTTAACCAGTGAAGGTCAAAATTATGGAGCTGCCAATAACACATCGTCAAATAATTTGCATCCTAATTCAGGTGTGTTGAATCGATGACAGTTCCTTTTTGAACACCAAATCGTTAGTCCCTACCTGAAGTAAATGAGTATACCTACTTACTAATTTTATTGTATAAATATTATTTGATACTAGGACGGGGCTCAAAAAATCCATTTTTACAAGACAATGATTTAAATTACGAACATAATCAAACATACTCATATGAAACAGAAACAAACATTAAGAATATAACAAAAAATTTTGAAGTAAGTAATTTTTTACCAATACTAAGCAGTGGTTGAAAATTTTATTTACTCATTTCTGTGCCCGTTTTTGCAGAATATTTCGCAAATGAACGACACAATGAATGATGAGTGGATGGAGAAACAACCTCTTACCAGCATTCATATACAACAACCCCATAATATAATTAAGGCATATGACTGGTAATGATTTTCGTGTTCATAACTATAGTCAATTCCTCTGCGCTATTTTGAAAGTTATGAATGAATTTGCAGGTAAAGCAAAAATAATCAACGGCCGAAATTCAATTTGTGTTAATAATATTCGATTGAATTTTCCCCGAGATATTTTAAATTAAACATATCAGTAACCTTATTATTTCGTTATATTATATACCTAAGTTAATTCTTTATAAATACTCGTATTCAATAATTCATTTTTTAGTCAAGATTATAAGAGATAATGCGCGCCACATTGTAAGAAATTTTTGTTTTTAAAAACATGTTTTCCAAGTGCTTATCTCAAAAAATTCTCATCTCTGCAAACTCGTTTTTCTTCATGTAAATAAATGTAATTGTTATGAAAAGCGTTGTGCTAAAAAAAAGTTACCTGTACTCGAATACATTTTGTATTGGATACAAACTTACTTACATGTTTATTTTTAAAAGTCTGAATTTTCTAACCATAAAATTCACGTACCTATTTAATATAAATTATGTTATATTATATAATTTATTATGTAAATATTTTTTAAACGTCAACCTTTTCTTTTACTTTACCTGACTACTTATTCCATTTTAATGTTTTCGCCTTCCTTTATACATTTGCTTAGGCCTCATTAATTTCACTTTTCTAATTTTAAACATTGTTTGTAGTTTTAAAAATGAACAATAGATAATGTGTTCATACTTTCAGTACGAAAGAGTAGATGCTGTTATAAACATGTTGCAATTTTATTTTACTGACGGAGATATTTAATATGAATACCTAGCCTCTATAGCAAACGCATATCTTTATACAATAATTTATTATCATAATAGAATTGTATTTCATGTTTGAACTAAGATTACTTGTTGAAATGGAAATTTATCCTTTGTTATAGCTTTTGAATTGTTGAATTTTCACACTGTATATTAGAATTGCACGAATTATGAAAAAATATTACGAAATACATAATAATTTGGAAATGGAGGTGCTTCCCTTGTATTTTAGGCTAATACAATAACTGAAGATTTTACAGTGTGAAAAAGTTGCCTAATGGACAATTAGGGAATTTAAAAAAGCGATGAGTTCGTTTCTAATAATAGGCTATTAGAAAATACGCAAGTTCATTTCATCGATTTTGTATTATTAAAAAAAATACATTACTCATCACTTAGTAATATTTTGTAACAATTTACAACACATACATGATTCAGTGTTTCTACATAAATACAAGAATGAATTATATAAGATTTATATACAATGAAAATACACCACAATATTTCTCTTAAAGATGATAATAAAATATACACGATTACAAGAAAAATGACTTTGAAATAAATCCTTCGCCGAATTTATGAAAAAAAAATTTGTCACTTGTTTGCGATAAATAGGTACAAAATTGAAAACTGCATTTTAAACGTTCTTAAAATGATCTCGTACAAACGAGCTAGATATCTAGAAAAAATAATTTCTACTTATATCAGATGAATAGCATAAGTACATACATAAAATAAACTATGATTTGGTTTCCTCCACAAAACATTATACATTCGTACAGCAGTCTACCGCATACTCAACAAATCATTAATTGGAAGTTTCTTATTCTGATATTGCAAATAAAATTTTCTTCGTTTTTGAAAATTTTCAATAACATTATATTGTTGGATAATATTATCAGCGCAATATTGACACACAGTTTTCGGGAGTTTATCTTTCAACTGAACCTAAAACAAATTTCAAAAAGTTACGTAACATGAAACTTTTCTGCTTGAAGTTAAATTTATAATTATCTTCTTCGTTGATGTAAACACTTCAATGAAAAGACGTAGTTTTTACTTTTCTTGGTTATACAACTGTTGTATAAGAAAAAATCGGCAATTTGGGTAATAAATATTTTGCAATGAATAGTGGAGAATTAACTGTTATAAGAAATATAAAGGGAATTTTAGCATTTAGTACAATAACTAACTAGGACTTGGGATTTCAAATCAAAGTATCACGTTTAATAGAAGATTACGAAAATCTCAATAAAGATGGAAAAAAGTAATAGAACTTACATTTATCGATAAATAGTTTTTAATTATTTGTAGCAATTTCATCCTTCGTCCTTTTTCTCCGTATATGTGAATAACATTGCGATCAATTTTGGAGCAAAGACGGCAAACGAATCCGGTTAAAATAGCATTGTCTATGCTCCCCATTTTCTTTATGACATTATTTTAAAGCGCCCAACAAACATAACTCGCAATAAAGCGAAAATATATCGTCAAAAATACTGCAAATCAGATGTTTTTCGCTTGTGTAATTATTTTCTTTTTATACTTTTATTGACAAAACAAAATTTCTCAGGTATGACTTTTCTTTTCTTATCTCGCAATTATTTTTTGCTTCATTCGTGTGTTTTGATTATAAAAAGTGTATTGAACTTGATGAATGAATTTCGTAATTTCAGATGTAAAAGTTGTTACGAGTTATGTAAAGATACTACATTATATGTGAATTATTTGAAAACCGAACGATGGATTTATTCTACATTTGATTCATTGTATCGTTTCGTATTTTTCACAAGAAATATTCAAATTACTAGTTGGTAATTAAATGAATATTTTATAAATTTGGTCGAAACTCGTGAAAATTATTGTAAGTCGGTAATTTCGCGAAATGGTGAAAAATTCACCTCATGAGTTATCAGTTTCAATCGTGTTTTCTGTTTTCACCAGTAGATGTCATTTTTACGAGAATTTTAATGATACCTGCTACGATCAGAACTAGCAAATGCCTAGAAGTTGAATCTTGAACACCCGCCCCTTACTCCTTTCATCAACTTCCCACTAAATACCATCACCAAATCGGCAACACTGTGTAAAACATACGCGTTTCATAAGTGTTTTTGTATATTCAATTGTGTTTATGTTTGTTACGTTCGTATTTAGTGTTGGTGTGTGTAACTGTTGGATTTTATAATGCGGATTTTGATTTGAATTTACTTTTTTAATTCGTGATTAATTTTCATTGTATTATAGTAATGTGAATAGTATTTACAGATCATCATCGTGTGAGTATAATTTCAACTAAATCGGTGTGCATAATTCTGTAAGTTATCTACTTATCCGGAGATACGCGAGTGCAATGTAGAATACGTATGAAGCTTAAATTGTGTTGCAATAATTTGCCAAGTTTCGGTATTTCTGATTGATAATTTTTTCCTCTAAAATGGTAAAAATAATATTCTATTCTTTTTATGTGTGCCTTTCGATGTGCTGTCCTGATTCAAACAAGTGTTAGTTAAAGTGAAAGTGTGGTTCTCGGTGTACTTTCCAATAGGCCTAAACTACTTAAATTGAAACTTGTCCCGAATGTTCGTTTGTTTTAAATTTTGTGTAATTCGTTTCACGATTTTGACGTATTCGAGTACATACCTAATGCTTCTTCGATTCAATATCCTGGATTATGTTCATCGATCATTATGGGGAACTTGACATTGATCCATATCACGCTTTAAAATTTCCGTTTCTGTTAGTCCTTGTTGAAGTTGAAGCGACTTTGGTACAATCAATAAAGTTTCAGAATCAAAATCTCAATGATATTGTTACCAAATGTAGCAATGTATTTCGTTTAGGTAATGTTTGATAAACTTATTTGTGTAGGTTTCATACGGTCAAAACTTGTTTTATGAACAAAGTTGCAGTATTACAACTTCATGAGGCAGTTGGAGAATTATGCATCGTTGGGGAAACAAGAAGGATATGGCGGTAAACATAGTTTGTATTCCCAATTTTCATTCTTATTGCACTGTAGCCTAAAAAATCGCTTATTATGTTGATGATGAAAAACTGTTCTTAAACAAGGTTTTCTTTTCTTAGGGAGATGATCCGCCATATTTATCAGTAGGAACTGAAGTTAGTGCTAAGTATAAAGGAGCCTTCTGCGAAGCAAAAATTAGAAAAGTTGTGAAAGCGGTCAAGTGTAAGGTATGTGAAAAATATTAAATTAATTTAAAATGACCTTAATTCTACGTGTTGATCAACGGATTGTTTTTCTAGGTGCAATACAAGAATGAGTCTGGATCGGCGTTTGTTAACGATGAGCAGATAAAAGGTGTTCTCATGGTGAGTAATTTGAAACATTTTGGTGAATTGATTATACCTATAAGACTACCTTTCATGTACGTTTGTATGTTACCTTAGCCTGGAGCTTCTGTTGAAGTGAAGCAGCCAGACAAAAAGGACTACATCGAAGGAACCATCATTAAAATACAAGATTTGAGTCAGTATACTGTCGGTGAGTTGAGTTTTATCGTTATTACACTAGGCATATTTGCCAATTTTTCTATCGTATTTTTCCATTTTCAGTTTTTGACGACGGAGATATCGCTACTTTGAGAAGAACCGCGCTGTGTTTGAAAAGTGGTCGACATTTTGCTGAAAGCGAAACACTAGATCAGTTACCATTAACCCATCCGGAACATTTTAGTACTCCGGTAGTAAGTGGAATACGAGGAAGTAGAAGAAGAGACGATATGTAAGCTAATTTTTGTACAATATTTATATATAGATTATTTGAAAAAAATGTAGTATTATAAAATGCTTTAATTCACTTTCTAGGGAAGACAATAGCGATAATGAATCAAAACGAGAACGTAAAATTGAACGAGAAGAAGATATGGGTAAAGTAGTATGTGTGGAAGTTGGTGATAAGAAAAAATCAAAAGATAATTGGTTCCCTGGTTTAATTGTTGCGCCTAATGCTCAAGATAGTGTGAAAATTGACGTAGAAGATGAGTATTTGGTTAGATCTTTCAAAGATGGACGTTACTATACGGTCCCCAAACGAGAAACCGTTGAATTTACGCGTGAAGTAGGCTCCAAAGTTGATCATCCTACTCTGAAAATGGCTGTTGAAAAAGCCATTTCTTTTTTGGATAAAGATGATTTACCTCCGCATTGGGATAGAGAAGTTTTATTTGGTATGGCTGATTTTACCTCCGAATCCGATGGGTCTGATACTGATTCGACAGATGATGAACCTCGTGAAGAAAAGGATCATTTTGTAGCCCAATTGTATAAGTTTATGGATGATAGAAGTACCCCTATCAATAGAGGACCGGTGATTTCATCAAAAGATGTTGATTTATATAAGTTATTCAAGGTAGATGAAGTTTCTATAATAATAATTTTATTATGATTTTATTTTCATTTTATCTGCCATATCGATTACATTTGTAACAGATTGTGAACAAATTAGGCGGCTATAATCGTGTTACCAATAGAAATCAGTGGAAAAGCGTTGCGCTCAAATTAGGATATACTGCCAGTCAAACAAATAACGTGAAAACATCTTATAAAAAGTGAGTAATTCGATACCCTGGAAAGTTGCCTATTTATATACTTCATGGGATTTCGTTTTAATTGATTCATGTTTTTCAATTTTTTTTATTCGCAGATTTTTGCATAATTTTGAAGATTTCTATAGAAAGTTAGGCTGTACAATGATGAGCCCTAACGTAAATAATAAATTGAGAAGTCGTTCCAGCCGGCCGTTAATTAGAGACCGAGATAAAACATTACTTGTAAGTTTTAGTATTTCAAATAATGACTATTTTTTCCTATTTCATGGTTTATTATCTTCTTATAACTGCGCATTTCGTTATAAAATTGCATGAATCTTATTCGCTAAAACATTTTGGCTTTTTCCTTATTTTTCTCATTGAACCTTCAAATGATGAGCTGTTTAGAAGATGAATGACAATCTTTTGATTTTTTATTCCTTTATCGGAACGCCATTGTTTTTATGCTTTTCAAATGCACGAAGAATGAGTTGAATCCGCACAAACAACCATCTTTTCTATGTAATGCAATCCTCATGCGTCTAATTGGAAGCTGAAAATCTTCCTTGACCAATCTTATTTTTTAATTCAAAAACAACAACCTCAAGATAATGTATTAGAATACTTGAACATGAAGATGAACCAATCAGAAATGAGCTATCGATCCTTACGAAGGTAGGCAACGAATTAAACCCAGAAGAAAATTCGTCGAACAAGTGATACGCCGATGTAATTAAAGGAAATGTTTTCTTATGCTCTTTATCGTCAATTTCGCTTTACCTTCTCTTGTGTTTTCTTGTCGTTTCATAGAAAAATGATATAATTTTTTTTAATAACCTTATAACGAATTAGCGTTTTCTTGGTTAATTCTTTGTGTAATTTTTTCGTTGAAATACGCTGAATTTTAGTAGTTTTTGGTGCAAAGTTGAATCTATTGAAAATGATTTATTTGAAATTAACTTAATCGTAATGTTAGAATTTAGCACACGACAGTTTGTACTTTTATCGAATTTAATACTCTTAAAGCACTCGTACCTAATATTTGAAAATTTGATCCATTTCCTGTCTTGTTAAAATCTGTGCAAAACAAACGAAGCTGTCTAGTTGGTTCGTTTAAAACGTTTAATTTGTTTTTTAGGAGAAGACTGCCGATAAAGATGAAAGCAATCCGAACAGCGACGAAAGTTTAGAAGGAAAGGAGTTACAGAACGGCGTTAAAACAAAATTAGAAAATCAAATTAAAGAGGAGACTGATACTGATGATAAGCAAAAAGAATTGAAAAAAGAAAATTTAAAAGTAAAAAAAGAACCGAGCGTAGAAAACGTTAAAGAAGACGATAAAAATAAGAAGACAAACGTTAAGGTAGAAAATGTGACCGTGATCAAAGACGCGGCGGTGGTATTGCCAGCATCATCGATCGTAACGCCTAAGGAAACTAAGCCTAAGGCTCCTAAAATTGACGACGTTGTCGAGGAAAAACCTAACAACGACAAGAAACCCGAAAGAAAAGTGGTGAAAGCTGCGCAAAGGTTAGATTTTGGAGATGCCAAGAAAGACGAAAAAATTCCTAAAACCAAAGCTACCAAGTTAAAAGGCGTCGAAAAACGTATAAAGAAAAACGAAGTGTTACCTGGTATTAGAACCAAACGAAGTTTAAAAGAAAGAATGAAAGCTATTGTAAAAAAATTAAAATTAAAAACTGGCGTTAATAGTAATAATGAACCCGAAAAGAAAAAGCAAAAACCTACTGAAGAAATTAATAAAGTTAGTTTTATGATATATACTAATAAACTCTTTTTTCATTAGGTTCAGAGCGAATAATGTTTAGGTTTTGTTTTATTTGTAATTTCAAATTGTACCTTATTTTTCCAGTAATAATTAAATGCATATTTTTGTTAATGTTTTCAGGCATCGCCACAATTATACAAACTGAAAAATAAAGAAGACGTTTTGAGTAATGGTTCGAAAACGAGAAAGTTATCCGTCGGTAATGATAGTAGAAATACTCCCGGAATTAGTAGCGGTAATGGTGACAGGAAATTCGCTAGTTCATCTTCTTCTGGTGGTAATACTAGTGATGGTAGTAACACAACCTCAGCTGCTGGTAAAATGAAGAAAATAGACGAAGAATGCATTGAAGGGCCTAGAAAGAAAACTTATACTCGTAAAAAGAAAGAAGATGATAAATTTTTAACGAATTCCTCAGAAAATTTAGTCAATCAGTGAGTACTACGAATGTTGAGAAGTGTGGGATTGAGTATTATTATTAAATTTATCTTTTTATTTTACAGAAGTATCGATATTGTTTCTCCACATAAGACTATTTGTATAGGAGATAAATTGAGAGTATATTATGGACCAACTCATGAATCGAAAGTGACATATGAAGCGAAGGTAATATTTATTTGATTTTGATCAAGTTACTGAAAAATTTCTATAATTTTTTTATCGTATCTAATTTTCTGTTTTGCAGGTTATGAATAAGAGATATGGCGCGGTTACCGAGTATTTTGTTCATTATACTGGTTGGAATACTAGGTACGATGAGTGGATTCGAAGAAGTAGGATCGCAGAAGATTTGAGTTGGACTCCTGCTAGGGATAAATTGAAATTCAATCAGAACGACGTAAGTTTCACTTGTATGCGTATTAATATTAATATTTATTATGTATCTTTTTTCTTCATCGACGTTTTTAATTCATTTAAAAGGTTCCATCGAGCAGTAATTCATCAACGCAAAGTGAACCGACGTCACAGCAAAATCTGAATACCCCAAAAACGGGAGCAGAGAAAGCTAAACGATCGTCCATATCACCAGTTGGTAAAAACCGATCGAAGAGTGTTACCAAAGTGGGCACTAGGCTAGGAAGAGGTGCCAAAGGTAAATCTCCATCCACGCTTGATGTCAAAGGAAAGAAATCAGTAAAAGGTGTGATAATATTTTGCTCGTGTTACTTGATCAGCTCATTTCAGTTTAAAAATATTATTGGAATTTTTTTTTTTTTTTTAATTTTCACAGAGTCAGAAACAAGTGACGATTCTGAAACAGAATTACAACAAAAACGCGAGTTACAGAAAACACGTAGTCGAACAGAAAAACAGAAAAAGGAAGAGGAGGATGGCGGTGCAAAAGACAGCTCTGATCTGAAATCGAAAAAAACTCCACCTTTAAAGCGAACACGATCGGGTTCGTTGAAATCTGAATCGAAAGAGGAAGAGCCCGCTAAAAAGCGTAAAGTTACACCGGCTAAAACAGCTGCTAAAACTGGCAGGGCAAATGCTATTCGTAATTCGATCATGAAAAATTTAGTTGGTCGTAAACGACTAGCTGACAAAGGAAAAAAACTGTTCAAGAAAAAAGATCAATTGGCGGAGGAAGAAAACGAAGATTTCGATTCTAAAGACGCTGATAAAATAGATGAATCGATAGAAATACAAGATGCGAAAGATGACGCCGAAATGCTAAACGATGGTGAAAAAAATCAGGAAAACAACGTCCCTAAGTTAAATACTGACGAAGAAATTGAAGAAATGAATTGCGAAGAAGCCGAATTAGTACTGAAAATCAAACCATTCCCAACAGCGAGCATAGTTTTAGAAGATCTTCCGTTGGTAATTGATAAACCCGTTGAAATCATAGATAAAGAAAAATCTGCTGTTGTCGAAGCGGATGACACAGGTCCACCGGTGCTGAAAAAGGAAGGCACACCCGAAAATGATTCCAGCAGCTCATTACTTCCCATTAGCGTGTTCCTAGCGGAAAGTTATCTAGCCGAGAATGTGGAAAAACAGAAAACCATAAAAAGTAAAACGAAAAAAGAGACCGAAGAAAAGAGTCCTTCGTCTGCGACAAAAATATTCAATCGAAGTAGTACTGCGAGTGGCTCCGAAAAGCCTGTGGTGAAAACGAATTGTGATGCGAAAGAAAAAACTTTCTTTACTAGTCGTATTGATAAAACCGAATCGAAGAAAATTGAAAATACGGATAAGGATAAAAAGGATAATAAATTAAGAAACGTCAACACCTTTACTAGTTATTTAAGTATGGATAAAATTGATTCGATTAGAAAAGTTAGTCCATTGGAAAAAAGTCCAGCAGAAAAAGGGTCTGCTGAAAAAAGTACCTTGCTGCAAAAATCTACCGATGGATTTAGCGCAAAATGCGAAGATGATATTTACGAATTTAAAGAACCCGAACCGTTTGAGTTTCGTGGCATCGACGATTGTACCATTTTGCATCGTCGACCTACAGTCAGATTATTCGATGACTCGCCGTATAAACGTCCGATCAAAACATGCACATCGCCGGGTGAATCGACCAAAGGTGATGAAACACCGAAATCTATTGATGAAACTGTTGCTAAATCCACCAAAGACGATGTAATCGAAGTTGAAGACAAAATCGAAGAAGATGAAATTCAATTAGCAGCTAAATCTGAACAGTCTGATAAATCTGACGCTTCCGATTCTGTCAAAGTCAAAGAGAACCTAACTAGCGATGTGAAAGAAATCGAAGAAACGAAAAATATCGCTGAAAAAAATGATTTGCTAATTGAAGAATTCAGCGAAACTAAAACCAGTAAAATACGTGTACCTGCAGATTCATCATCAAAAGATCCGATTAAAATCGACGTGTTAACGGAATCGAGTTTGTACGGTGATTTACCGAACGATGATGATGACGATGACGATTTCGAAGGAGAAAAATTAATTATTTCGGAAGCCGATCAACCTGATGAAGATATTAGCTGCGAATCGATAGCAAGCAAAAACGAAGTTTCGATCATGTTCAAAGAATTCGAAGACCTAGAAAAACTTCACGAAACCAAAGAATTAGACTCGTCACATAATGATATGGAAATTAGTGAAATTGACTCTAATATCGAAGAAGTGAAAAAAATGAAAGTCTCGTCTAGCGAATCACCAACTTCCAAATCATCTTTACCATTATCGAGTAAAAAAGATGATTGCACTAGCGAAAACGTGGTTTCATCTTCTGATAAATCTATCGATGATGAAATAACAGAAAAATTACGCGCCGATGAAAATCTAGACTCAGACGACGACGAAAGTGTGTCTTCCTTGCGTTCAGGCTCATCATTCGGTGATAAAAATACGCTTAAAGATAATGGAGAATCTGATAGTGTTACTGATGACAAAGACAGCGAATATCCTTCCTCCACCGAATCAACCGCCGCAGCTACCAGTGATCCCAAGAAATCTGAACATTTTAAATCATCTTCCGAACCTATTACGTACTCGTATAAACGGAAAATTACTCAGGAGGTGAAACGTGAAACTGAAGATATTAAAATGGATACATCGAGTGGAGACGAGTCCGGCGAAAACTCGGAACCTAATAAAGCTGATCTGTCGCATCACAACATCATAGACGAGGTCGAAATTGAAATCATTACTGGAGCTAAAAAAGAAGCCATTGATCAGAGCAATAGTAAAACTGTTACCGAAAGTACTACCAGCAAGGAATCTGCCGATAATAGTGAAAATATCATTGAAGAAGAAAAAAGTCTCCATAAAACGAAAGAAGAAGATGATGAAGATGGACTATTACTGTGTGAAGAAACTATCCCAAAAAGTCCGGAAGGAAAAGATGCTTCTGGTAGCCATGATAATGATTTACCATATCCTGGAGGTTCTGGAATTCCCGGTCCAGTAAAAAAACTACAAGAGAAGAGAATGAAAAGAGTTTCACGTCCGTCGGTCTTTTCTGCCCCTGGTACCGTATTCGAAAATACACCTCCTACTACGCCTGAAGGCAGTACTCCTGGAAATTCTCCATCTGAGTAAGTATTGAAAAAAGTGCAAAGTAATATCATTGACCAGTAGTATATTAATCACAATATATTTTATTTTTATAGCGAACGGAGCGGGTTCTCGTCCACGTCGTTTTCTTTAAATGAGAAATGTTCGTTAAATAAAGATTCTAGTGAGAATGATACTTATTCGGATAACTCAGAGAGATCTTTAAGAACGAAGAAGTATCGAGACGAAAGTGCGTATTCTAACAATTTCAGCTTGATGTTTTTTATAATATTTATTTTGATGCTAATTAATTTCCCTCGCAGGCGGTACGAGCAGCAAGAAAAATTCCAACGAGTACGATTCTTATTTGAAACGAAAATCTGATAAAGATGCATTTTATAAAAGTGACGAACCGTCTAAAAAGAAAGGAAAGCAAAGTATACCTACATCTGCTAATGGTTGGTTTTGTTTCTCTAAATACGATAACCTTTATACGAATGATTTTACTATTATTTGCTCAATTTTCCATGCAGAAAGTGAAAAAGATGATTTTAGCGACGAAGGCAATTCGCCTAAAAGTACTTCATTACCGCAAAAATTTACCAAATCTTCCTATTATTTGAAATTAGGTAAGTAAGAATATCTTTATCGGATTAGATATATTTTTATTCTCTGCGAAACATTACATACACGAATGTAAACATGCGTTTTTGTTTGTACAGATCCAGATCTCGATGCGAACCAAAGAATTGAAGTATTGGAGCAGAAGTTACAAGAATTGAGAAAAGCCTACCTCGCCTTGAAGCAAGAACTTTCTTCGATAGATAAGAGAAGAAAAAAATTGAGGAGAAGAGAACGCGAAGGTACGTATTATATCTGTGCTTTTATACACGGTGTTCCGTCTTGATAGTACCTTCTTCATACCACAAGTAGAGCAACACAAGTTAGACTCGTGTAGCATGGGTTGCCCGTCCAAAACATTGCAGAGGCTGTGATATAGACATTTGAATTTTTTGTTTTCAAAAAATTTAGAGTAATTTTCCAAAAATTCCACTTTAAAACTAAAAAAGGTCCAGATGTTTGGTTAAAGCCTTCAGAATGTCTAATGGTCGTACAGGAACTGCAAAGTCAAGTGTTTTGACCAAGATTGGCGCAAAAGTTATGCATTTTTCAAAAATTGAAAAAAAAACCGTAAAATTTTATGTAGTTTTTATTAGCTTGATTTTCTGTGTCTATGTCATGTTGTCAATGAAAATCAGGCTATTACAGTCTATCAACCAACGGCGAATAAGGGGGAGGGATATCAACAAAATCCATGTTGGGGTCCAAGAATACCATTAAGACCATTTTTGGCCATGTCAGATATTTTATTGTTTTTTTTCCAAACACTAATATCATTTACTCTGCTTAATACAGACCAAAATCGTTCTAATTCAGTCAGTCGGCTCAGTTTGGTGACGGATTAGATATATATGATTGGAGATGACTTTGGGTAAAAATTCAGTTGTATCCCAATTTGGGGGAGTGGTGCTGAGAGGGCAAAAAGGCAAAAATTATTACTTTTCCAGCCAATCATTAGAGAATTCAAAGTTGTGTAAAATATCCGAAAATCAATTCCTAGGTCAATTAGGAAAAAAGATATGAGGAGTTGTCCCTTTTTTGTCCTTGAAAAACGACTGTTCCTCCCCTATCTTCTTACCGAATTGAGCTAGGAAGCTAAAATTTGATGTGTACATTTAGTAGTAGCTGTAGATTTGCTTTTTGGGAGTCTCGACTTTTCAACTCAATTCCATTTCCTTACAGCCCCAAGTATGGCATTTTTTGGTTGTTTTTATTTTTTATTTTATGAGTTTATCCCTTGCTTAGCTCCCCTCCCAATCGAGTTAGGATCTTGAAATTGGGTATGTACATTTAGTAGGGGCCGTAGATGTGTCTTTTGGTAGTCTTGACTATCCAGTCCCATTTCATCCTGTTATATATGTCAATTTGGCAACGTAGCATTGGTGTGATGTATATCTGTGTAAATAGTAAGTGTAAAAAATTACAGTGATACAGTAGTTCGCTATTTTGACTTGGATTATTCTCTTTATTAATTACCACTCTTAATTATGTAATTTACCAAAGGTTACAACAATGGCGACGAGGATGTGTTGATTTTCTATTTCTACACATAATTATGTTTTCAAACTTTATAAAATAAACATTTTGCTTCTAAACGGCGATTCGTTATCAAGTTTGCGATCACGTGTTGTCCATCTCTAATATGGGAAAAAAGAAGAAATCTTCGGATGACCAAGATCAGGAGCAGGAGTTAAATACATCAAAGAATTTCTCCTTTGCAACGGTCATTAATAAATATACTGTACAATCATACTTCCAATGAGAAAAATTTGATTCTTGTACAATGTTATAGGATCGCTGGCTACAACGTATCGAAGGAGCTTTTGATACATTCAACGTACTGGAAAACAAAGAAGTAAAATTTTTAGTTCACAATTTAGAGCTTGATAAGTTTAACATATTAGCGGACAAAGTTTCGCCAGAAAAATCCGTATACTATGTTGTACGAAGATGTGGTCAAAGCGTTAACGGATATTTTACCCCAAAACCACTGGAAATAGTGAAAATTTTCAAATTTAAAAGACGAATGCAATGTACAGACGAATCTGTCCGAGATTTTGAAGCTGCCTTCAGAAAGTTTTCTATCAACTGTAACTTTGGGAGTTACTTGCTCAAGCTTTACGTAATCAACTCGTTTGCGGACTTTGTGATGAAACAGCTCTAAAATTTCCTTTAGAGGTAAGAGATTGGACCTTTGATAGAACAAGGCTTAGCAACGCTACACGGTGGTAATACGCAGTTGGAACCACCAGTTGCTGATCAAAATGCTTCACACACTGACAAAAATAAACGGCAGTTTCAAAGTAAATCAGCTCAAGCAGCAAAGAAAAAATTTGAAGATCAAAAGAAGTTCGATGATAATTTGAACAAGAAGAAATATTTTCGTTGCGGTAAAGTTAATCATTCGCCAGATAAATGGTACCATATTAAAGCAATTTGTAAATTCGGCAAAAAATTTGGTCATATTGAACAGGGTTGTCTCAAAAAGCACAAGGATAAGGCAGTGCATGTAAAGGTTGTCGAAGCTTTAGAACAATTTGCCGATGTGTACATCAATGAATGTGAACAATTTTTGTCATCGGAGCTTTGAAAGAAGATTTGGGTCCAGCCAAAAGTTAATAATATTTTGGTAAAAATGGAATTGGATTGCGCAGTAGCTGTATCTACTATGAATTATCAAGAATCAGCGAAATTATGACCAAATGTTCCAGTAAAAGATAGCCAATCAACGCTGTTATCATTCAATGGTCAACCACGTGCATCGATGCAACAATTGATAAGCATATTGCTGATGGAGTATAAATCCACGTTGAAGCCATCGACTAGGCAACTCCTATTGTGCCAGTTGTTTAAGCATCTGGAGAAGTGAGAATGTGTGGTGATTATGAAGTTATAGTAAACCCTCAAATTGAAGTTAATGCTCATCCAATGCCAACTTTCAAAGAACATTTTTGATCTGTTATCAGTGGCTCCAAGATCTGTGAATTCTATAAGTGTGATTTTTCAGTTCCCACTTTTTTATTCTTGTTCTCAATGCGTTTATTTCACAAATTTATTGGATTACAAATAATAAATGAACTTAATTTCAATTTTACATAAAACACTGATAATTTCTGTTTGTTTACAACTATCTTCCTTATAGAATCCACACATGTTGAAGCTATATTCTTTTCATATGCGCTGTCTATATTAATTCTTAAAAGTCTATGCTGATGTATAATCTGTGTAGATAGTAAATGTAAAAAAAATACGATGATACAGTAGTTCGCTATTATGCCTTTGATTATTCTCTTTATTAATTATCCCTCTTAATTATGTAGCCCTGAATATGTGGTTTTTTGGTAGATTTTTCTAATTTTTATGGTTTGTTCCTCGCATAACTTCCATTCAAATTGGGCTAGCCACATTTTGGCGTAAACGAGACATCTTCAGCATTTTTAGTTTATAAAATGGAATTTTTTTAAAATAATGATTTCAAATGCCTATAGTGCAGTCCCCGCAATGTTTTGGATAAGCAAACCATGCTACATGAGTCCAACTTGTGCTGCTCTACTTATGGTATGGACGAGGTACTATCAAGACAGAACACCTTGTATATTAATTAACTTTGCAGTTGAATTTCATTTACTGGAAGAAAAGAAATATGGTATGAAATGGTAATGGTTGAGGTTGGGTGAAGAATCGAAAAATTGTTTATATTATTAATCCATTTCTGTTTCTACATTATGATTTAAAATTTATTCTCATCTTGAACGATTAAATTCTATTATGGCGATTGAATTTATTAAATTTTATTTTGAATTGCAGGTAGAATGATGACCAGAAATGAAGCCAATTCGCTGCTGTAACGGGAATCAAATTTTATACGTATTGTCTAGTTTATTCACCTCCTATTTTCTTGTTTCCCCTTCTATTTGAAAAAACAGTAATTCATTTGTAACGAATTTATTTATAAGCAGACCAAGTTGAATTTCGTGTGAAAATATTTTTAAATTTTGCTCAATTGCAAATTTTTTATGAATGTTCTTTCCTTTTTTTAATGAAAAAATCGAAATATTTTAATTTGAATTTTAAACGCGATTTTAATTAATTTCTTTTTTTTTTTTGAAATCTAATGATTTTCATTTTGAATTTTCAACTCTGAATTCTAACAAAAATTATTCAAGACTCGAGGTGCATTTTAATTGAAAATAATTATAATTCTTCATTAGCGACGATTAGCATTGAATATTGCATTTTTGAATTTCCATTTTTTAAAAAATGTCAGTGCTGTAATGATATTTTATTTTAATTTTTTATATTTGAAACCATTTTATAACGTATGCAATGATTTATATTTTGTAATTTTTTGTCCCGTTATGGTTGATAATGAATTTTATCCAACGACTGGTATCGTTTACTGATTCTTTTCTTTTTAACTTATTATAATGATACAGTTTATAATTTAAAAGTAAATTGAATAATTGGTTTTTAAGTTTGATATCAATATCGAATTGAACAAATACGTGTCGCTGAGAAATTTGGATAGTCGAATGCGGTTTTGAATTTACATATTATTCACTTGATGTGTTTTTCTAAAAAATTTCGTCAAGATTATACCACATAATAGATCTCAACGAACATTACTCGTTTTTTTTTCGGATATATTTTAAATTTTAAAAATATTTTGGTAATTTTTTTTTTGTTTTTATTTTGTTTTAATTTGTTCACTTTAAATACGCGTTGTTGTATTAAGTAATTTTTGTTACGTTTGTTTAAACGACTTATTTGTTAATGAATTGGATTCGTGTTATGACGTTTTGATGAATTATGTAGAATTATTATACTATAACTTAATGTAGAATCGGATTTAAGAAAACAGAAATGGTGTAATTTGAATACTATTTCGACAGTGTTGTATGGTTTTTGTATGTAGTACTTTGTAGTTGTACGTAATTTTTTCCCTTCTTTTTTGCGAATATCGTCTTAATTTTGACGAGTCAAAGTGATGTGTAATTAAATTATTGTTAAGGTTTTAAAGAGATTTGAAATTTACCTCAACGCATCAAGTTTTAACGTTGAAGTAACGATGCATATTTCGTCGGTTGTGTTACTTAAATATGTACGTGTAGATTTGCTGCTTCTTATTGTTTTGTGTCAACATTTCATATGTAATGCTAGTATGGTTTTTTGTTTGTAGATGATTTTTTTTTTTTTTAATATATACCGGCCTATAATCATGTACATTTTTTCGAAAGTGTGTATTTATATGCTAGAATTTCTTTTCATTTTTTTCCCTCTCGAATGTGTGTATATGTAAATCGTTACGTTATAAGAAATAAATTTTCAAATAAATAAAATTTTTTATTGTGATTAAATGCGAAATATAATAATGCAGAAGAAATTCATAACTACGCTAATAATTTCTTTCTCAGGGAAAAAACGGGAGTTTTCATAGATTCACTTTTAATTTGTATCATGTTTATCAAAATTCTAAAAAAATACTTGAATAAATTTCCACTAGGTAAACTACCTGCCAACGTTTTCAAGTTTTTGGTTAATTGAGCGTCGAGTTTTTTCGATATTATTTCTTTAACTGAAATCGTAAAATGATCTTCGTCTGCTAGTTGTTTCAATCTGGAATCTAATTCCAAAAATGAAGATTGTACTTGATTTGACGAGATTTCAGCGTTCGCAGTCTAAAACAAGAAATAATGACGTACTTGATTTTCAATATGCAGAAATTAGTTATAGTGCGTTTCATTTAACTCGTCGCTTGGAAAAAAGTAAACAAATGCTCATTAGCCAATAAGATGCCTGAAAATGACCAAATTGAGATATCGTTTTGGCTAATCAGCATTTGTTTACTTTTTCCAAATTACATGTTGAATGAAACAGACTGTATAAATGCTCATTTGATGTTCGTGAGTGAATATTGAACAAATAGTATAGAACTTTATAAACTTATTGAAACTAATTGTACAAATTTTACCATGAGGAGTAAAATTCCAGTGATCCCTGTGTACAGTAACATGATGCGTGCGTACTAAAAGTCAAAAATATTGCGAAGTGAGAGGAACGTGGGTCGTTTAAAGAAAATTTTATAGCAAAGCTTAAATTTTACCAACTGTAAATTTCAACATGTTGCCTTCAACTCGTAAGTGCGCAGCTGTTTTTCACTGAAATGAAATATGATCCGATGATGATTTTCACTTAGTAATTTGCGAAGAAATAAACGTTTTCAAAATGTACAGAGCAAGTGTTGAAACGATGTAGAACATATTTCTTTCTGTGAAGTTGATGTGCTGTGCAACCAGACCATGAAGAAATCTGCAGTAATAATAATTTTCATCTTTCAAGTAGCTACCTACGTCATTCAATATTTCTTTCATCGATGCCTGATTTTCATTTCTATCCATTGAAAAATATTTTATATTTATTTTATAGGTTTGCTATGTACTCTACACTGGCGAATGTAATGTGCAAGAGTATTTCCATAGAGAGAAAAGTGTTATCAATGAATTAATGAATGAAGATTTGTACATAAGTCCGCAATATTTGGAGGATTCGATCAGGGAAATTATAGCCAAAAAACTCTATATCAAGGTGATCAATATCTTGAAAAAGACGATTGCTAAGCTACCCAAGGATAATTTTATAAACTTATTTCTAACTGAATTGAAATATTCAGTGGAAAATTATAAGAAAATGTAATGAACTTTCATATTGAAAATTTCATTTAATCAATATTTACTATCAATAAATGAATACATCATTATTTTTGGTGTAATTTACACGTAGCGTATAATTTTTTGGTATATTCATCTGCTATTATATCATCAGCATTTTCAATTAACCGGGGGCATATTGTTGATCGGATTTCAGCGTGTTTTTCTACCTCTTCTGTCAATATTTCGATTGATTCTTTTTCATGATTTTTTGTAACATTTTTACGATGGTGACTACTACCCTGTAATGTCTGAAAGATTGAAATTTTCGATATAACTATATTTTTGTGTGATTTGATGAATAGAGCAATAGGTTACGTAGGTACTTCAATAACCTAAATGATACACGTACCCACATTAGTACATTATCTTTTATATTATTTCAAATAACATGAAAAGTAGTTGTTGCTGGGTACTCTTTTTCACAATAATAATACTCCAAATCTGGTCGCCATTACAATCCAAAAAATATTTGCATCATGTTGTCGTTGCATACATCACAACCCTAAATCTGGTGCTTCTTCGCGATATAATCTACCCTCGTTGAAGTATGAAACAAGCTCCTCCCTTTTCTGAAGGGCGAGTTAATTGTTATTTTGATGGAGAAATTTAGGTACCGTAAGTAAATTTACATTATGAAGTGAAATAGCTGATTATGGGTAAGTGTAACGAAGAATGGCCTCGAAAAATATCGTGAATAATGCTTTGCTTAAAAAAAAAAAAAAATTAGCTACTCCTAAATTGATTTCTGACAGTAATTTCAGTTGCTGTACCTATTAAAATACTTTTTTAAATTACACATAGTGGATTGAATAATTGATTATTTTATTCCGAAACTTACCGTTAAATTTACTAGAAAAAACGTAAAGAAAGCTATGATACATAAATTTGATACTATTGATTTTAAAACCGTCATTTTTGCAAGAACCACTTCTTCAAAACGAATAGTTATTCGAAAAACTAATGTAACCTTATTGTTGGTGTAGAGAGGTATGTCATGTTGTTATGAAAAATACATTCGTTATACATTTTCACCAAATGTTTTGTTTTCCACCGAATGTCTCCACATTATTAACATAAAATACGTTGGCTGTAGCTTAGGTACTATATAGTTGGACGTTAGCAAGCGACAAATTTTAAGATGATTGAAAGCGCCACATCATCTTAGAAATTCTAGCTTTCAGTGCTGAAAATTCAATATCTTAGGAGTAACGATTGCACGAGTTCGGCTACCCAGTAAAGTCTGTCCCAAAATTGTATACTCATATTTTCACAGGATCCATCCAGAGGCCTACCGAACGGCGGGGCGTCTCACCCCTCCAAGCGTTCGGAAGTTTAAAAAATTGAGTAACAGTTGAAAAAAGTTGGAAAAATAAGAAGAAATGGAATGTTGGAATCGGTGACAGTTTTACTGTGTATTCTCTTTGGATTTGTGCCCACAAAGACCGATTTCATTTTCTAATGTTTACGGTCATTTTTCGACCCTTTATACCTAATATTTTGTAAAATTTTCATCCTCGCTTCACTCGGAATGAAGATGCATGTTTAGGTTTACCAAAATATCCAACTAAATCGAAATGCAGAGGCCTACCAAACAGAGGGGGGTTATTTTACCACCTCAAACGTTCCGCAGTTCGTAAAATTAGGTGACAGTTGGTAGAAGTTGTTGGAATCAGTCACGGTTTTACTTCGGACCCTTTCTGGATTTGTACCCGCAGTGACCGATTTTCAGGGATGAAAAGTTTTGAAATTTTTAATCCAAATATTTGAAGCATACCTTTTTGCGGAATGAATCAATTTTTAACGTGTAATAAAATTTGGCATTTAGAATTTATCGATGCACCAGAGCACCGTTTTCTGACCTGCTATTCCTAACATTTCAGAAAAATTGTCCCCTCGCTTCGCTCTGACGTTATTCTATCTTTCATTTCTGAAATAAATTCGTTGAAAATTCTTCTCAAGTGATAATTGTAGCGTGATGTTTTCGTCCCTTATTTTTTTCCAAATGGTGACAAAGAATGTTTTGCCACTGGTGGCAAAATATGCAAAACCGTCACTGGTTGAAATTAGAAAAACAGTAACATTCCAGAATAGTTTAATGATGGCGAGGTGTAATTATGACTTGACTTCAGCCCTCTATTTGCCAAAAATCGTTCACACTTTGTCACAAATGCTATATAAACGCATTAAAATTTGAAAAAATAGGCACGAGAAAATTTTAGTTTAAAAAAAAATTATTATTAAAGATGTTTTTTTAACCAAAAATGTACGTTTGTATGTGCTAAATAAATTTTTTTAGTGATGAAACTTGATTTTTTGCCAAGTTTTGGGAAAATTTAGTACTTAGGCTACTCATAAAATTTTGAGAAATCAGTTAGAAATTTTGAAAGTTGGTAAAATTGGTTAGTAAATTTGAAGCTCCTTCCTTCCCGCACATCACTTCGGAAGGCTGCTGGATTCGTCATACAATTTAACCCTGTTTTTCAAATCCCTGTATGATCCAAGTGCAGAATATATAAAACACTTTGATTATTAATGTGTTTTAAAGTTGATTGAGCGATAAAAGCCATGATACATTATTTTAGTCTATACTCAATTCCCAAATGAGCATCTTCCAGTTTACAAAAATTAATATATAAATATATTTTAACGAAATGAAAAATTTACAAATCCTTATTTATAAAGTCAATACAAAGTAAAATGAATCACTTGGTTAAATTATGAGTATGACAAGGTTTAAAGGCAGACATTGAAAGATCTTGTACATCGTAGGTAATGGAATTAGTTGGACGAGTTTTCATTAAAAATGATTTAATCAGATTCAGTCCTTTCTCCGAATCATTGCCATCTCTTCTTTCTCTCGCTCTTCTATTTTGAAACCATATCTTTATCTGTAAGTAAAATAATTTCACGCCATGATTTTTTGAAAGCAAATTTTACGCATTAAAATAGGTATATACAAAATCTTATCGGTAGATTTAATAACTTACTCTGGATTCGGAAAGTTGAAGACATGTAGAAAGATCATTTACATCAGAATTACTTAAATAAGGACTTGTTTGAAATTTTTCTTCTAAAATAGCAACTTGTTCGCTAGAAAATGGAATCCTCGGATTTCTGCCTAATCTACGCTTCTGTATACAATCCTTCTTGCGTATTCCTGTAAAGAAATGCGTAATATTCTATCAATGGAAGATACGAATTTTTTTGAAGACTGAGTTTGATTTTAATATTGAGCTGTCTATTAGTAGATATGTACTGGCTGCTGATAAAGTATTCGTGTTAAAGCATCATTGCTAAAGCATCGATGTTAAAACATCATCGTTAATGCACTGGTGCTTTGTGTTAACCTTTTAAAGCATCAGGCTAATAGTTGAATAACGAGGGGATTGAATCACTTCTACTAACAGTGATGACGTTGTAAGGGGGGAACGGGTGAACGGTTTCCTGAGTGGCAAATTTTAGGGGGCTGGCAAAATTTTATAGTACTTTAACAGCTGATTATTGATTTGAATAATCAATTTTGATCATTTTCAGAATGCGCCTCTTTATAAATTTAAATTGTTTTAAAGTCTGTTTTATCAAAATTTTGCTCTCGCTTCTCTCGAGCAATTTATGAATATTATCTACCCACTCACTTTGTTTATAAGAGGTGAGTTCCAGAAAGCTGAATTCTTTTATCGCGCAGATTTTAAGAAAAAACGAAGTCACTGTTGAAGTTATTTCAGCGATGACTTAATTTTGTCAAATGTGAGAGGGGGAGATAGGGTGTCAAATTTTATAAACCGGCAAATTTTGCAGGCTGCAAATTGAAAAAAAAATTAACAAAAATACCCTAAAAAATGTAAAATAATTAACATTTTTGGGATTTGAAATTTCTAAAGTTTTTGATTCATGATTCTCTCTGACACCACTAACGCCTTGAATACTACTGTCGAATTTTTCTGGGTAGAGCGCGCGGGGGTGTGAGACGGGTGCTTCAGCTGGATGCGTCCATGTGAACCAATGGGACAGCGTGGAAAAAGTTTTCCGAATGAAAAATTCCCAAATACACCACTAGGTACTAAAGTGTTGGTTATAAAGCAGGAAAACCACCAATATAAGCAGTACTGCTGTGAAAACTGGCAGTGTTAAGAGCACCATTGTAAAATCCACTGGTGTTCGAGCACCGATGTTAAAGCATCGGTAATAAAGAATTTTACACAAACTGAAGTGTAAGTTTTGAATTGCTGATTCCTATTTTAATAGGTATGAAAAGAAAATATGCCACTATATTTGGCAAACTTACGTTGCAATTTGGGTGGTCTGTATCTTGTGTAATGTAACCAATCGTAATGTGGTTCAACCGCATTCAGATTTTGATTGGGTTTCTCATTTGTCCCCAAAATATAATCTATCGTGAAATTATTTCTTTTCTCGGTACATTTCTGTGGAACTCGAACTACTTCCAAACAGCCATAATTTAATATTTTTTGCAAATTTGACGATTTTTCATCACTTTCCGTTTTTATTGATTCTTGCTCGCTTGGTGACATGTTTGTATTAATTTTTTGGATTATTCTTTTTTTCATTCGTGTTTCTAAATTTCATTCAACAAATGTCAAGATATTTGTACAGAATTCCAAACTGAAACGAAAATATTACAGTAATTAGTAAGTAGGTAATTACTAAAATAGGTATGTAAAAAGTACATGTTGTCAGTAGTGTAGCCAGGAGTGACTCAAAGGAGGGGATTTCCACATTATTTGACTACTATTTATTGGGCTAATGTTATGAAAATTAATAAAATTGTATGCCCGAACGAAACGAAGGTGAAATTTTGAAAATTGAACCTTTTTTAACGATCAAAAAGTGCTTTTGAAGAATTTTAAGAAACAAATTAGCATACATATAAAAATTTTTCAAGTTTTTCCAACTCAAGGGGGGATCTCCAAAAACCACACCCTTGGCTACGCCTCTGCATGTTGTTCATTCTATTACACATTAGATTTGTTTTTTATTTGGTCTAGTCCTAATGTAAATTTGGCTATTAATCCAGCAATGAATTATGGAATATGATTAAATTTTTCTATAGCGAGAACCTCCAAACATTAAATTATTCCTTCGGACTTTTTGCTATTTATAATTTCAACATAACAATAATCACTGAGAATTTTGCAAAACTTCTTAAAGTTTTGAAAACAAATCTTGACAACTCTAAAAATGCGAAATTCGTTTAGATGATACTTATGGAAAACACTGCTAAATATTATAGGTACCTAGAGATTTAAAATTGTAAATATTTTTCTCTCGCGAGCTCAAAATAACTCCATACTTCTTTTATAGAAAATATGTTTTAAATTATTTGAGACAATTTTTAAAAATCATTTGACAATATTTCAAAATACATACCTTCAATCCTCCGAGTGTGAATTTTTTCAATTTTTTTTTTTTTTTGTTACAAAAACTGGAGGAATGGAGGAAGTTTGCGAAAAAAAAAGATTCCTAAAAATTTTGGTGAAAAACCTAATACATAATTGTGCATTCATTAAAAGTCCTTTAAAACGTTCAAAAATATGTTTACAACGTTTGAAATTCACAAAAAAATCATTTAAATTACATTCTGTCTACAACATCGTGCTCTATTATGCTGCAATATTCATTGATCAGTATTGAGGACCGGATGGTGCAAATTTACCTACCGGCAGGTCGCCTATCTCCCTGTGACAATAATTGGAAAAAGGTGGAAAGTTCTCTCTTAATTTTTTTTATGCTGAGTTTTCACTTATTCAAGCATTTGAACGATGTAAAATTTGTAATAAGATTTACGCCATGATATTTTTATGATTTATCTGGCAAGCTTGACTGAAAGGAAAAGGAAGCATTTTTGTGAATTTAATTTTCACTTTCCAGAAACTCAGCCTTCTAATTTTATACTCAATTCAAAATTGAATAGAAATATCTCAACTTGATCCTGAAAAATGTTTTTAAATTAAATGGTTACAATTCCTTTTCAACTTTTGAGAATCAAAATTGATCAAATTTCAAATTGAATCACCTCAATTTGATAGACTAAGCTTGAATATTTTTAATATGCAGGTTGATAATCTTACCTGTAACGAATTTTCAATAAATAGGTATCAGTATCTTAATGACTTGAAATGTAAATTTGAATCAATTACTTAAAAATCAATAAATATATCCTGATGTACTTCTATCCTTTACCTAATTAATCTCTTTAATTAACAAACAACTTATAAAATTTTCTATTAATTTTTTATAAATTTTCAAAAATTAAAAATTGTATAAAAATTAATATACGATGACATTCAACTTCTAATTTTGCTTCAAAAAAGTTGCTAAGCATTATACTTTAAAATACAAGATGGAGTAAAATTTTCTTCAATTTTTGGTGAAAAAAAATTTCTAAAAAATGATACCTTTAATTTCTTTAATATACAAATGATTTTTCGAGTAAACTTACCAGCAATAATGGCGATGTTAGTACAACTTTTTTAATAACGATCACAAAGGTAACCACATTTCGTTAACACTGAAGAACACTGGCTAATTTTCAAAATTCGCCCCGACCAACTAATCTTTATTTTTCTTCGGATGTTTGAATCAGCTTCGAAATAAGCAAATCTACCGATGTTTATTCATCTCATCAAGTCATACGGAAATTCATCATATAATAGATCAGCGCACATCTAGCTCCTGATTGGTTGGTCGAGTCTCCCTCTTTGGTTAAGTTTATTATTTCTAAAAAGTGGTCAGATCCTCCCTTCTGTTTTGTCGGCATTCGAGCTCTTACAATTATATCATATTACTTGATTATGAGCGAAAAATTATGGTAATCAATCGGCGTTGAATTTTATTAAAATGAATGAAATTCATGGACTGTTACGCAGTTAGGTTTAAATTATTAATCGTATGGAATTTGCCGCAGTCGGTAGAGAAAACTAGTCACATGGGCTTCCAATACAAAATCTTTGCTAATTGAGAAACTTCCGAATGTTATCATTCAGACAAATGAATATACTATGGATGCAAACTACGTTGCTTAGACGTAAAACGGAATTAAAAAGTGAAAAATTCAATTATATTTCGGATTCAGGTCACTTTTTTTCTTTTGAAATTCTCCATTTCAACCGATGAGAGTCCGAACAATTGGAATCAGATCTTTAATGTTAGGCAATTTCTTTTGTTAAAGTAGGTGTGTACTCCGGCCAATTATCAAGCTTACTAAATATTTTTCATATAACAGATACAATCATTTCACAATAATTCATTTTGGTTCGTTTTATTTACGTAAAATAAACAAAAATCACGGTTACTGAGTTTATTATGTAAACTCTAAAATAAGTTTCTCATATATGTATATACTTACCGATATACCCACTTATCTGAATCATATTCCAGATGGTAATATTTCTCTAATTATGATTGGAATTTTTAATTAAAATAATTCAAGCTTGAATTGCTATTCAAAGTATTTTGACATTATGTATATCAGTTGGATTCAATAACCACA
Organism: Ferrisia virgata; assembly: GCA_900060175.1. Classification (NCBI taxonomy): domain Eukaryota; kingdom Metazoa; phylum Arthropoda; class Insecta; order Hemiptera; family Pseudococcidae; genus Ferrisia; species Ferrisia virgata. Next base: position 20,156 of record FIZR01000642.1, on the reverse strand, counting down.
CACACAGCTGAACATGAAAAAAAAAAAAAAATACCCATGCGATAGCAAAGTATAGAAGAGTGAACTCAATAATGTAGTAGCTGTAATTTCATTTCGCATACATATTCACTTTTTTCAACACAAATTTATTTAACTGTCAAATCTTCATTATTTGGTGGAAAAATTAAAATCGGTAGCGTTCTATTTGAACAAACCGGAGTCGGATTTTTCAAAGAAACAATCATCTGTCGAAATTCAATATCACGAAGAACCGGTTAAAGTGAACCCATCGAAGTGTGATGATGCGCAGCGGGTAATTTTCATCATTACATTTTCTCGACATCTTTTAATTAATTTGTCGCTTAATATTTCAATTTCCGTGTCCATTAATTTGTATAAGGTACCTACGTAAAAAAAGAAATCACGCAACAGAATGAGTAATTTTTTTTCCAGAAACATTTAAAGGTATATTAAAAGTAATTTTAGTTTGAAGTTTATACTGATCAAATGTGAATTTGTAATAAACTATCTACGTAGTGCAGGTAGGTGCATTATACTTTCAACTTTTCTTCGCCTATTTTTAATACAGCTAATTACCTATGTTAATTTATTAATCATTATTAATTGTATAAAAACCGTTGATATAGTTATCAGCGGTATTCGTCAGGGAGGGTTGACATAAACGTATAATCATTTATCTGTTTACTATCGAACATGTAAACGATTACGCTGTTGAAAGAGAATAGCCGCTATCTGATAAAAAGGCCCCAAATAATCGGCAAAATCTCAAACCGCGGATCATTTTACTTTAATGGTGCGATCTTTTCAGCTTTATCAACAACAATGATGCGGTTTACCGACCTTTTTAACAAACTGGTTTCAATAACCAAGTTATTATACTAGACCCGTGAATGTTTGCTGGTATCTGTTACTTACGTAACAAAAGGGATCAGCTTGCGTAAATAAAAAGAGGATCAAAATAGATTTTTCTGTAAACGATACACAAACGCCGCAGTGCAAAGCACTCGTGGTAGCGAGAAAAAATAACATGTCGGAAGAAGGCACACGCTTAATCGGATCATTATAATGAAAAAAGATACAACCAAGAACACTCCAATTGTGTAAGGTCAGTAAGTTTTCGAATTTTCAAATTACACGCTTCACAAGCTATACTATCTTTTTCGTGCGTATGCGCGGTAGTACGTACATATAAAAGAATCCTACGTATATGTATAATCTTTGCATATGATACTGAAGAATAAGGAAAAAAATGAGGCACAAATTGTCCGGTTTTCAAGATGTCCATGTTCGTAGTTCATGAAGATGTCCGTCGTGAATAAACTTCTAGCATGTTGTTGATGAAATCGTATTGATAAAGTACTTCAATGTTTATCTGTCAACTATCACAATGTCATAGTAGGTCTAAAGATGATACTCTGTCTTAATCAATAGTCGAATTTGGATCGCTGAGGGCATTGAAGAATTTCCATTTCGACCGGAGTGATGTAGAATACTAGGCTCATCTTCTTCAACTTTGATAAGTGAACATTTCATGTCATTATTACTGATAAAATACATCACAACGCTGAGAAATTATCGGTAAAAATTAACGAATAAATGTTGGATATAATTTTCAATTTATCAATACTCACGTGCCGATTATCCAGTCATCAAATCATTCTATTTTTACAGCTGTTTTATATGTTCCGAACCTAGAAGCAGCTAAAGTTACACAAAACTCATCCTTAGTTATTTACTTACAACTGAGATTAGGTAAGTTATAAATTATTTACTACATTGTCAGGTGTACTTTTAATTTTTAATGTATTATACACAAAATTTATGTCAGTAGCGTTGTCGAAAGACTCACCAGAAAACTTTACGCAGTAAATTTATACCCAGCGATTGGTAGCAGTGTAGAGTGTTGTTGTTCAATGTTCATTCACGTTGACCAGCTGACTGGAGTATTATCAGTAAGACAGTTAAGCTCATGCTGTTGTGATTAAAGCATTGTTTTCGTACCTGGTGATTTTTAGTAAGTGCTAATTTAATTACATTTTACCATAGAATGGTTTACTTTACAGAATGAAAAAATCATTTTGAATTTCAAAATTTTTATGATCAAGACTGAAAGCATGCTTTGCACTTGTTTATGTATTTAATTAATTTTTTTTTTTTAGATTGCAATTACCGTACTAACCTACCTACACAATTTTGTCATATTATCCTGGTCTAATGGTTTCTTTCAAAATTTGTCCAGTTTTTGAATTATGTTTTCATTTTTTCGCCCATAAAAACTCTCATTTAAAAAAAATTAATTCTATTGAAATTTGAAATATCAAACAAAAAGTAATTTTTAATCAATATTGCAAAAAAATATTACAGTTACTCAAGTACCTATTTTTATAATTTTTTTTTTCAATTTATATTTCTAAATTCCCCGAAAACAAAATGAAAAAAATACTAAAAACATGAAAAATAATTCTTTTTTTTAGTTTGTGTAACATATTTTGATTTTTTTTTTCTAAATTACTAATTATACTATCATATAAGATTATCATTCAACAATTCCCTTGGTAATCGGTGAATATTTCTAAAATTTTGTTGGATTATTACTTTCTAGTGCAAAAATTTCAAAAATTTCACTCATTTTTAGAGGTAGCTAATATTATTATTTGCTTAAAACTATTGTATAAAATTGTTAAGAGTAAAAAGTAAAATACGTACATTAAGTTGATGAATAAAAGATACACTTAATATCGTGGGTAATATTCGGTAATGATTCAATCGATAAGATAAATTTTTTATTAAAAGGGGATTTCGGGGATTTCATGATCATCTACCCAGGAATTTATTCACCAATAAAATTTTTTTCCTTCCAAACATGATATTTTTTTAATCGATTCTTAACAGAACACCAATCTTTTTTTATACGATTTGTTCATTTTTCACGGTATGTTATATGTGAAAATCAATCGGAAATTCTATATGTAAACACTATACGCCTAACAAAGCCAAAAATTTTAACGTGTGAAGGTAACGGAATCGATAAGAATGAGGTTACTTTAATGACACCAAGTTAATGAGACTTGCACTAATAAAAATGGTGTAACACATTCTACTTAATCGAATGTTGAAAAGGTTAGGGACAGCAAAATGAGTAGATTTTTTGCAGATATTTACGTGCCTCAGTATTTGAATGTTTATATGGCAAATTTTTTTTATGTTCGACTTTCGGTTAATGAGGTTACTGACTTATGAGCCAGAAATACAAATAAAAATACCTAAATGATTTCCAGTACGGACAGAGATTCCGTAAATGGAAAATTTATTACGTAGGTCCTACCTACTCATTGTTTTATTTTAAAAGATGTTCTTTATCGATTCTATGTAGTACACAATTATCTTTTGAATTCATAAGTTTACCTGTTTTAGCATCGATATTGGTTTTTATTTTTTTACTTCGGTGCATAAATTGACCTTACTCGTACTGCTCGTAATTTATTTAAATGATGCAATGAATATAGGCTGAAATTTGTTTGAATAAATAAGAATTGGAGGAATTTGCGATAAAAAATAAAAATTAATGTAACAGGACAATCCTCTTTCCTTTGAACTATTTTTATTTTTGCTTACGATAAATAGATTTTAAAATTGTGATCGAAAAATTATTGAAAACCTTACCTACCTTACAAATTTAATTTTTTTAGAATTTGGTAAACAAAAATATATACCTGCCTACGTATTTTTTTTAATTTTTAATTTTTAAAGAATTGTCCGACAAATTTTGTTGCCTGGAAAATTTTGCTATTTATCAAGTACAGTTCAATTGTATCATTATCATTACTTTCTTTTAAAAATATTTTTTGGATTAATAATTTGATAATTTTGAAATATTTGTGGGCAGCATGTAGTACAAGTGCAATTTATAAACCACGAATTACAGTTCTTTAAAAAAAAAACAAAATACAATACGTACGTAATTTTTGTAAAAAAATATTTTTGAATATTAAATTAATAGCTTACGTAATAAACTTCATTTTGCCAACTGATGCAATACTAACCAATAGAATTATGCAAAAAAACAGACATCTAAATTACTTATATGTATATTGAATTTACGGATGTTTGAAATAAAAATACGATCTATCGGTATTTTCAATAGATTATTCAATGGGCTAGACCTTCCTTTTCCGGTCAATTATTCTGAATTTTACGCTATGTAAGGTAATTATATTGCCTTTTTGGCCTCATTTTAACGATGTATTCACATACCTCCTATATCCGTTATAAACACAGAAATATCCATGATTAAGGCGTAACCATCTGTAAAATTTGTTCATGAAAAATGAAATCCCCAAGTAACCACATACTTAGGTAGAACGTAGGTACGCAGATACTTAATTGATTTATGGTATAAATCGTCATATTTTAGAAGGAGTTTTGATTTTAAACGAATAATTCTTAGGATTAGATGAAAATATAATTTAATAAAAAGAGAAAAATTGTAAAATCAACTCACAATCATCAAAAATTAGTTCAATGGGTATCTATTACTTTTAAAAGTAATATGATAATTTAATTTAATAAAATGAAAAAAATTGTGAAATTAATTCTCGAGAATCTATTACTTTTAAAAATAATAGATACCCATTAAACTGATTTTTGATGATCACAATTTTCTTTATTTTATTAAATTAAATTATCATCTTCTTTATTATCTAACCATTTTTTTTTCATTTACGACGAAATTAAATGAAACGTTGATATTATGCCGTTCAATAGTTTTTAAAAATTAGAAACCGAGCTCATCTATCACTTAAATTTATCAAAATATTTATCCGGTGTAATTTCAACATTTTCTGCTCTTCATTTTTTTAATTTTTGAAAATTTTGAAAATTTGAATTAAAAAGGGAAATTTTGGGATCAAAAGTTCACGTTATTTATTCACGAAATGATCGATAATTTGCAATTCTTCGATTCATTATTTTGATCAAATTCTGATTTTTTATAATTAATTAATTTGAAAAAAATAAAATGACTCGACTAATTACATCCGAAGCGGGAGTTTTCACAAAGACTTATTTGACTTTTTTCATCAACGTTTTTTTAGTTAAAACCATCTTAATGATTAAAAAAAATATCATCGGAGTTCAATTGTTCTGTACCCAATCACCATTTTAATTGAATCGCGCATGTTTTCGATATGTCTGAATTAATTATAACGTTGACCTTTTATTCAGAAATATATCTTTGTGGAGTAGGCCTGTAGTTGAAATGCATTGTGTCAGTTACAAATAAATTGGTCACCGTTATTGCAATAAAATGAAAATTAACACGAAACCTGTTGCCTATGGTATTTAAATTCACTTGCATCGCATGTAATCGAGGCGACGATATACCTACTACGTATGCATACATGTTTCATCTTCATCATGCGAACTTTTTTGCCCTAAATATTGAAATAAAAACAATAAGCGTAACCTGATTATGGTAATTGTTTTCCTGGTTGCGATTTGTATATTATTTCGTCAAAAGTTGATAAATGTAAATTTTACAAAAAAGCTCGCATAACTTCGAAATAACGACGTCTGCTACTTTTTTAAGAAATATTGAATGAAGGTAGGTAATGTTCAAATAGTAACCAGAGGTTACGTTACATTGTTAAATCAATATAACTTTCATTTTTTTTCTTCTTTAAAAATGACACCAATATGCGACAGTCTTGTATAATACTCATCGACAGACGAATTTCCAATTCCGCGTGTATTAATTCAAAATGACGTGTTTAGGTGATATTTGGTCGCGTCGTCGAGCAGAAGTAAAATGGTCAAAAAGGAACTCAGGCCGACAACCGCCACATTAATCAAGCCAACCATACTGGACACGAAGCTGTTAGGAATTTTCGATATGACAACAGTATCAAGAGAACATTTAGTGGCTATTAAAAATTTAGTCCATACCACCCCAAGGTGCAAGTGCCGAACGATGACTAAATCGCATTCGGTGGAATGCGACCAAAAATGTCAAAATAGTGTTCAGAATCAAGAAAAAATTCAGAAAATGTATAAAGTCTTGAATAAAACATACCGTATACGAACTAACGTGCGACAAAAATTGCATAATTTAACCGACGCGTCCGATATAATTGAAAGACCCATCATCTTGCCTGCTCCTTGTTCCACTTGCGGTAGATCAGATCAACCGGAACGATTTCATAGTCATCCGAGCCGGATTGAAAATCAAAGAAAATGTATTAAAGATATCGAAGAAAAGAAAACAGTTCAAAAACCAGTTGCGATGAAATTTCGAAGCGCTAAAACGAAATTAGAAGAGGAAAAGGATAAAGAGACGATTAAAAAATCGCCGATCAATACTAAATTAAAAGTCGAACATCAATCACCCAAAGTTCACGTATTAAATGTTACGAAAAAGCCACCAGACGCTGGTCCTTCCGCCGATAAAGAAAATGCACCGAAAAGGAAACTCAAAATACCTTCTAGATGGAGAGAAGCGTTCAAAAAAACCGTCCAGCAAAGGAAATTACCCGAGGTAGAGGATAAAGCAAAACCAAAAGAGGATGTTAATAAAGATGTGTCCGAAGGAGGTTACAAATTGGATATTTGGAATCCTGCTCCGGTATCTGGTGGACGAAAACGTAAAGTTGTTTGTTATTTATGCTCCCAAGAATTTGGTACTGCTATTTTACCTGCTCATGAAGCTATGTGCATTCAAGTGAGTTATTTAGTTGAGTAGGTTTCACCTTTATCTTAATATTGCTTATTTTATCGATTACCTGTATTATAATTGTACTGAATTAGGGAGTTAGCTCAAGTATTGTTGTAGTGTAAAAGAACTAAATTTTTTCTCATTTTAAGCTTTCAATGCAAAAAATGGGTTTTTTAAATAGAAAAAAATTTTTAAACAATAAAACTAAGTACCTACCTAATAAGATGGAAAGAAGCTCATAATTTATTCGAAAAGTCTAGTGATTGAAGATATCAAAGTGTTAAATCAATGGAAAGCTTTTTATACAATCTATTTAATTCTTAAATTTCCTTTCATTATCATTCTGAAACAGATCAAATATTTTCAACTTTTATGCATTGTTCCCATTTCATTCAACTTTCAGAAATATTTGAAACAAAATAATGAGCCATCTAACACGAACAATGTGGATGAGCAAAACTTGAATCACGCAAGATCTCCTAATGTGAGTGATGATTGGAAACTAGCCTGGGAAATTACCCAGGTAAATTAAATTTTAAATGCCATCATCATACATAGGTACAGGTACATCGTTGGCATATGCTGAGTTACTCACAGAATTTTAACGCCCATATCATATATCTAATTATTACTCGTAAGATTTAACTCGATTATTAAGAAATGAGATCTTGAAAAAATTTTCTCATATCTCATATGTACCTATTGTGTTGCTTGAAATCATCGCCATTAAAAAATGTAACATTATTAGCATTCGTCGTTTCGAATTTCATATAATATTTTTTTTAACATTTTCACTCCAATTATTGACCCTACCTACTAAGGATAGCCTATTACAGCGTTTATAAAAATGAAATTGTCAAATGATTTCAAATAAATATCGTTAAAAGAAAAAATCTCAGATTCAATTTTAAAACCATCCTTCATTTGACTTATTGTAAAAAAAAATTTCCCAAATAAATAAAAATTTTGAATTAAAAATTGAAATGAACTTTAAATATGCGAATATGTTTGCTCTAAAATGTCATCATGGGTAATTTTTACTTTCGTTTTTTTTTTTCAAGATATTTTAAACGTTGTTAGATTTTTGAAGAAAATATGCGAGAAAATTGATTTAAGGAATTTTTCAGAAAATCTAAATCATCTTGGCTCGGCGTTAGAGAGATGATTCTTCATAATTTTAATAGGTACTTCGCTTTTTAAGAGTAAAATAGAAAAGTTGCTTCTAGGTTGCCCTCTCCACATTTGTTTCGACTCAATTCAATTTTTTTTAATGGAAAATTTAGAAAATGTTTTTGAATCCAAGTAAATAAGAAAGAGCATTGAATTCAGAGATTCTGCAATCCGAGGTGTTTTTTTTTTTCAAAACGAGCTTTTTATATCATAATTTCTGTTTTTTTCTTTCCATTTAAAAACGAGTATAAATACAGATACCTGCAATATGTACTTACTAATACATCATTTTCATTGCTTGATTCATCATTTCTCATACGCTCATTTGCTCACTACAACATCGACTTCGGTTTGAAAATAGATACTAACTTTTAGTTTAGCTTACGTATTACCTACTTATTTCTCATCATTTTATTTGAAGGCTTCCTTAGTTCCTTGTGATTACTGTGAACGAAAATTTCTTCCAACTCGTTTAGAAGCTCATCAACGGATATGTGCATCAAAATCGAACAAAGAACCTAATAAAAACAAAGTTAGTATGCACGTTCCATTCGACTTTTCTTTATTATATCTATGTATATTATGATTTAGTACAACGACTGCAACGACTGTGGTAAAGGATGAAATATACTGAAAATCATTAGAGGCTTTTCATCACCTGCTTTTCAGTTTATTTTTTTCTCATCATATAGCACATTGATTTAGGTTGCGTGCTTCAGATCTATTAATTTCTATTTATACTATGCTGATGTAGGTATACGTAAAACAATAAAATCAATACTCTTCGTAGTGTGCAGTCAAATTCAATGTCACTTGTATCTTTTTAACCCCAAAATAAATGTTTTCACGGTGAATTTTTCAAAGGCTTTTTTTGATAGTATACCCACACATACGTAGTTTTTGTTTGTTTGGATGACGTAAGTTGGTTGCTATAAATTGTCTAGTTATTCGGGTAACGTTTTACCTCGGGCCTCTAATTCGAATATTTAGTTCTGTTACGTCACGTCATTATCTTTATCTAAGGGGATGGTAATTTTCCAACAATTATCGTTTACGTATAAATTTTGAGTTTCTAGGGAAACCAAAAATTTTTCTAATAATGTTACAAAATATTAAAATCGATTTATTTTACATATTATAATCATTTATCGACATAGATTTATTTATTTAATTGATGCTAGTAAGAACGTAGTAATAGTGTCGATACGTTTTTCCGTGTTATCCCTCGTGCATTACGTCGACTATAAAGTGCAATAAAAATGAAAATATTTAAGAATATTTTTCCTAGTTCGGGATATTTATGCAACTCTTAATACGCGTATGTTTCAGGCAAGCAATACTGGTATTTTAAATCAACCTGGAGTTCTGTGTGAACATTGCGGTAAACGCTATGGTAGTAATTCGATTGCTATACATAGAGAACAATGCATCAAAAAGCATAAAAATTCGGCTATGAACGAAACCAAACAAGACATTAAGGAAAACTCAACAACTCGCAAGGTGTCTGCTCCAATCACAGTATTATGTAATATTTGCGGTAGAAATTTCGGAACGAAATCTATTGCATTTCATGAGCCACAATGTTTAAAAAAATGGAAAATGGAAAATGAAAAAGCATCCGAACCTCTTCAAAAATCATCCAATTTCAAATCAAATATCTACAATACAGGTAGGTAGTAAATATAGGTATATATTTTCATTTTCGTCGTATTAGAAAATGTGTATACTTGGTAATTTTTCTAATCACGCGCGCGTTTGCTGTGCTGAAAGAGTTGGCTGAATTATTTATGATTTCGGACTTCCTTCGATGTAGAATTTCAAATGTTATTTTATTCGTCCACGCGGGTTATTGACCTGGTAATGTTCTAGTCGACGTTTTTATGAAACTTTTCATGCGTGGATCACGTACTTAATGCAATACTTTGTTGATTTTCAGCAATATTATGTCTGATAGGTATTTTTTACTAGGAAATTATTAGGTATGGGTTTTTTTTTCACTCTTCATACTTTTGTTAAATCAGGCGAAATTATTGAAATATTTTTTAATAGCGCCCGCAACGTAGCTCATAAATGAATTTCATATCACCAACCTATATATTTTCAAGATTAATTATTTTCATTAGTTATTGGGTTGTTTACATCTAAGAATAAAATAGTATATTCTTCCAAAATTAATATTCAAATTATCGGTTTCTCTTTCTAAATTTGCTTTTATCAACTAACAACTGAATAATTTTTTTTCCAACATTATAAAAACTTTTTTTTTTTGGATTTTTCAGAATTTGAATTTGAAAATGAAATTCCAGATGAGCTGTTCTGGAAAGCTCATCAAGCTCAGTTGGTTCCATGCCCGAAATGTTTTCGTACGTTTTATCCAGATAGACTTGAGGTTCATTTAAGAGGTTGTAAAGGTTCTCCAAAGAAAAAGAAATGAATATTTTTGTTTCATCACTTGATCATTCATTATGAATAAATAACAAGAATTTTAGTACTTGAGTGTACTATGCATATAATCGCATAAAATGTATTATTGTATTATTTGAATTTTATATAGATATTTCTTCTTCATAATTTGTGTATATCATCCGTTTACCATTTTTTACGCGGTTATTTTTTAATAATATTTTTACGTGCCTAAATATTGTAAAAAGAAACATGTTGAAAATTTTGTAAAAAAAAATAAATCAATTATATCTATCTTTGTTTTAATCAAATGATATTTAAATTACCAATATCATCATCTACGAATACCCTTTTCTTATCTTAAGATAGGGTAATGCGAGAAGAAATAAGGAAAGGATTAAGGAATATTAAAATTAACAATAAGGAATTAAGGATATAATCGCATCTCATCATTAACTTCGTTACTACAACACACCACAAAATACGAACAACGTATAGTTAAATTTAGCGATTGAATGAAAAAAAAAAATTAAACTGAATAAAGTTTTCGTCAAGCAGCGATGTAGTTCGGTATAACGTGGAACTATATTATAGAAATACAGAGGAAAGAATTTCTTACTCTTTTTGAATAGGCCCTCATTGTCTTCGACGGTGCCGTGTGATCGGTCATCGTGGCAGTGAATGCTTTCTTTTTTGTAAAATCTAGTATTCGGAATCGGTAGTTTGATTTTATTTCCATCGTTAATTTATTAAAACATCAAAATGGTGAGTAATTTAATCATCACTTTTTCCCTTAGTGCAATTCTGCATAATTCTGTTTAATTGTAGTCTTCGGAATTTCTCGCGTTTGTGTTTTTGCGGCATGGTGTGAACAACGTGCGGGATGAAGTTTTAATCTTGAGAAAATTATGTCGCCGTTCACGTTGTCAGTCCTTATACAAGTTGTTCCTATATATTCATCATTTGAGTTTCATTTTGACTAGTTTTTACTGCAATGCGATAGAAATAAAACATTTGCTAGTGTGATCGAAAGATTCGTTGTGGGGTTTAATTTTTACAATTCTATTTTTTCATTAATTAAAATGACTGAATTTTCTGAGAGTAAGATGAAATGTGATCGCATTTCTTGAAAGTATTTTTATCGTAGTATCGATAATCTGAAATATATCTTGTAATTGTATTTTTATTGTGTAGGTGAACTTTACGGTCGACGAAATCCGTGTCATGATGGACAAAAAGAAGAACATAAGAAATATGTCCGTAATTGCTCACGTAGATCATGGAAAATCCACATTAACCGATTCACTTGTATCGAAAGCTGGTATTATAGCTGGCGCTAAAGCTGGAGAAACACGTTTCACAGATACCAGAAAAGATGAACAGGAACGTTGTATTACCATCAAATCAACTGCCATATCTATGTTTTTTGAACTAGAAGACAAAGATCTTGTCTTCATTAAAGATCCCGATCAGCGTGATAAATCAGAAAAAGGATTTTTAATCAATTTGATCGATTCCCCTGGACACGTCGATTTCTCTAGTGAAGTCACAGCTGCTCTTCGTGTCACCGATGGAGCTTTGGTCGTGGTCGATTGTGTTTCAGGTTAGTTCACTTTTTATTTATGTATGTATTTTTTCGTATTCTTCCAGCACAAATGCGCCTTGCCGTAGTTCGTGCGGATAACTCTGTTACGATCGATAATGGTACAGGTGGTGCATATGGAAGTAGAATAAAATCATAGTAATTTGCGGCGCTGTTACAGGACCTCTTTCCTAATGTTCAATTGTAATATTGTCAAAATTACGATGAGACAAACTATTAGTTTTACCATTGAGTTGGTAGTTTATTTTCTGTATTTGAAACGTTTTGTTAATTGTATCTGTAGGTGTATGCGTACAAACTGAAACCGTTTTGCGTCAAGCCATCGCTGAACGTATTAAGCCAGTTTTGTTCATGAACAAAATGGACCGTGCGTTGTTGGAATTACAACTTGAACCGGAAGATCTTTTCCAAACCTTCCAACGTATTGTAGAAAACGTCAACGTAATCATTGCTACGTATAACGACGATGGTGGCCCTATGGGTGAAGTTCGAGTAAGTGTATCCTGATTGATGTTTTTAAGGCAGCGGCTATCATGAGCAATTTTGTTAACCGCTTACCTTACGTTATGTAGGTTGACCCTAGTAAAGGAAGCGTTGGTTTTGGATCTGGTTTACACGGATGGGCCTTCACTTTAAAACAGTTCGCTGAAATGTATGCTGAAAAATTCAAAATCGATGTTGTCAAGCTCATGAATCGGTATGTTGCTATGTATTTTGTTATTAATGTTCGGTTTCGATGATGATGTAAGCAATCTGAGCATTATTATGAAGATTTTGCTGTTTATTAACCCTTCTCCATCTGAAGAAACTTTTATAATTGTTCAATTTCTTATCTCGAGTGTAATTTACCTTGAAAAGGTATCAAGTACAATTTTCTCAGTGCTTATCAGTTATGGTAGTGTTAATGTGTTCGTTTCGTATTTAACAGTGTTGAATGATCGATAGATAATACTTAAAAGTGCCACAATATCTTGATTTCATACTAGTTTTACATTCATTATCTGTGATGATTTTTCTGCGTTGAATTTATAATGATGAGATCATGTACTTTACCCTTCTCCACGACTGAGATAATGAATTTTGATTTTCTTGTACCTTTGCGAATTCCATATTTCCGAAAATGAATTCTGAAATATAATTATTTTTGTTTAGTTTATGGGGAGAAAACTTCTTCAACCCAAAAACCAAGAAATGGGCTAAACAGAAAGATGAAGAAAACAAACGTTCATTCAACATGTACATTTTGGACCCTATTTTCAAAGTAAGCGTAATTGTTTATTTTCATTTCCTTGCCGATCATGATCGTTTTTTATGTTAAATTTTATTGATTTTTCCAAATTTTGTTTGTTTAGCTTTTTGACTGCATTATGAATTACAAAAAAGAAGAAACTGAAGTTTTATTAGGAAAATTAGGCATCGCATTGAAACCTGAAGATAAAGAAAAAGACGGAAAAGCCTTATTAAAGGTTGTTATAATAATATGTCAAAGAGAAAAAGTATAATACCTCCAGTAGGTTGTAATTTATCCATCATTTTTTGTAGGTTGTTATGCGTTCGTGGTTGCCAGCTGGTGAAGCTTTACTTCAGATGATTGCCATTCATTTACCATCTCCCGTCGTTGCTCAAAAGTACAGGATGGAAATGTTATACGAAGGACCTCATGATGATGAGGCCGCTCTTGGTATCAAGGTATTTAAACTTTTTCAGTTTTAACCTACGCCCAACATACTTCGAATGAATTTAAATTTCATTCTCGCATTCATTTTGATGAACGTCTGTGAAGTTGTGGAAATGATCTTTCTTATTGCTAACTATTGTGCAATACGTGTAGGCTGTTCTGCGTATTTGACGAGTATTACAGTTATAAATTTTCCATTCTGATTTTTCTTTCACTTTATGATTCTTTGAAAATTGTGTTCGTAGTCATTATTTTATAATTGTTCAGCTCTTTACATTCTCATCCCCTTTTACAGAGAATTTATATTTTTACATATTGTCTATGATGATTGTTCTTTCACAGACCTGTTCTGAATTGATTTTTGACGACATAAAAGAACGGCCATCTGAGATAATATTGTTAAAAAATTCCCGAATTTTATGTTTTTATTTTTAGTAATACAAAAGGTATTATGTATGCTTGCCGATGATGATTGTTCTTTCACAGACCTGTTCTGAATAACACATTGACGACATAAAAGAACGGCCATCTGAGATAACATTGCAAAAGTTCTCGAACTTCATTTTTTAAGTTTTAGTAATACAAATGCATTATGTTTGCTAGTCTATGATGATTGTTCTTTCACAGACCTGTTCTGAATAATAAATACATTGACGACATAAAAGAACGGCCATCTGAGATCCGATTATTATAATTTGTACCTTTTAAAAGTTAATTTCTGATTGAAATATGTTATTGAACGTAATTTTTATTTTATGCCTAGACTTGCGATCCTAATGGTCCTTTGATGATGTACGTGTCGAAAATGGTACCGACTTCTGATAAAGGTAGATTCTACGCCTTCGGTCGTGTTTTCTCTGGAAAGGTAACTCGCTAGTTTTTGATAATTTATGAAATGTGTTGTGAATAGAACGTAATATGTAATATTGCATATTAGGTTTGCACTGGTATGAAAGCTCGTATCATGGGACCTAATTACGTACCAGGAAAGAAAGAAGACTTATACGAAAAAGCTATCCAAAGAACTATTTTGATGATGGGACGTTACGTTGAAGCTATTGAAGATGTGCCTAGCGGTAAGTTGAATGATTTAAATAGGCACCAATGTTCTTTATATCGAGTTTCTTAATTGGAATATTTATTAAAATTTTTAAATTCAGGTAATATTTGCGGTTTGGTCGGAGTGGACCAATTTCTCGTTAAAACTGGTACCATCACCACATGTAAGGATGCTCATAATTTACGTGTCATGAAATTCAGCGTATCTCCTGTCGTCAGAGTTGCTGTCGAACCGAAAAATCCGGCAGATTTACCAAAATTGGTCGAAGGTTTGAAACGTCTCGCCAAATCCGATCCTATGGTGCAATGTATCATTGAAGAATCAGGAGAACATATTATTGCCGGTGCTGGTGAATTGCATTTGGAAATTTGCCTAAAAGTACTTATCGTCTGTCTTTATTATTAGATTTAGTCGCTGCTTCGTAATTATTTATTATATTTGATTGTGTAGGATTTGGAAGAAGATCACGCTTGCATACCTATCAAGAAATCCGATCCAGTTGTATCATATCGTGAAACAGTCACCGAAGAATCCGATCAGATGTGCTTGTCCAAATCACCCAACAAACACAATCGTCTATTCATGAAAGCCACGCCATTCCCTGAAGGTCTCGCCGAAGATATTGATAACGTGCGTGTTACTGATTTTGTTATTAGCTGGTTGAACTCAGTGGAAAAAAATCAGGGTTTTTTGTTTCAATTATAGGGTGACGTTAATCCCAGAGATGATTTCAAGAGTCGTGCTCGTTATCTTGGTGAAAAATACGAATACGATGTTACGGAAGCTAGAAAAATTTGGGCTTTCGGTCCCGACGGTACTGGACCAAATCTTTTAGTTGATTGCACAAAAGGAGTACAGTACTTGAACGAAATTAAAGATTCAGTCGTAGCCGGCTTCCAATGGGCTACCAAAGAGGTATATATTTTAGCGTAGATATATTTGAGGTGCGTTATGACGATTTTTTTCCTTAAAATTGAAATTTCATGTATTTGTTGTACTATGATGATGTATCATTTTAATCTTTCGCGGTTTCCACCAGAAAGATTGTATCTTCATGATGGCTTAAGAGTGTCTGAGTGTTAATTTGTACATTTTCAATTTTTTTTTTCTTATTATTTAATCGTACGCGATATTGACAGTAGCTTTTTTCATTACAATTACGGGAGAATTTTATTTTTGATATGTACAGCGATGTACCGATATTCTTAAAATTTATTCAACTGTCTCAAGTTCTTCTATCCATAGTTCTTTTCAGTATGTGAAAATTTCGCTATGATGATGCAGTTAATAATCTTTCGCGGTTTCCACCAGAGAGATTTATCTCAATGATGGCGTAGAGCGTCTGAGCCAATATTTTATTGTAATAATCTAAAATATTGAATTTCGCATGCTGAATTTCATTTGGATTGTAAAACTTTTAATGATGAAAAATACTTAGAATCTTTCGCGGTTTCCACCAGAGAGATTTATTTCAGTGATGGCGTGTAGCGTCTGAGCTAATATTTGTATAAATGAAATATTCTATTGTAATTATCAGAAATATTGAATTTTGCATGCTGAATTTCACTTCGACTGTGAAACTTTTAATGATGAAAAATATTTTAAATCTTTCGCGGTTTCCACCAGAAAGATGACATTTTTTTGTCTTAATGATGGCTCGAAGCGTCTGAATAATTATGTTTTCACTCTGTATCGAACTGTAATTCGTGTTGATTGTAATTTTTCATGTGGAAATGTCGCTATGATGATACAATTTTAAATCTTTCGCGGTTTCCACCAGATGGGGTGTTGCCCCTATGATGGCCAAGAACGTCTGAGCGACAACTCGAAAAGTAGCGTACTACGTACAAATTTTTATTTTTTTGTGATGAAAAACAAACAATTCTTTCGCGGTTTCAATATGAATAATATTGTGATTAATGAATTTTTCTGAAATAATTATGATTTATTGATGACTGCCGAGATTATGTCTGTATCAGTGACCTTTGCTTTTTAATATAATGTCATTATTTTATTTGTTATCAGGGTGTATTAGCTGAAGAAAATTTACGTGCGGTACGTTTCAATATTCACGATGTGACGTTACACGCTGACGCTATCCACAGAGGTGGTGGTCAAATTATACCAACGGCTCGTAGATGTTTATACGCTTGCGCTTTGACAGCTGCTCCTCGTTTGATGGAACCGGTGTATTTGTGTGAAATTCAGGTAAAAGATCATTTTTGCCGGAATATATTGTACTTCCGAAAAGAAGACGACGTTTTCATTCATTTTGTTGTATATTTGTAGTGTCCTGAAGTTGCTGTAGGAGGAATTTACGGTGTATTGAATAGACGTCGTGGACACGTTTTCGAAGAAATGCAAGTAGCTGGTACTCCTATGTTCGTAGTTAAAGCGTATTTGCCAGTAAACGAATCATTCGGTAAGTATTTCACTGAAATATCAATATACTTGTGAAGATTTCAAACATTCGTGATTTCGTAGAATTGATTGTTAAGGCTTAGTTAACAAACACAAGTTATTGAAGTGATTTGCGTTAATTTTTTTCTTTTTTTATTTAGGTTTCACAGCCGACTTACGTAGTAATACAGGTGGGCAAGCTTTCCCACAGTGCGTCTTCGATCATTGGCAAATCTTACCTGGTGATCCTCTTGAACTCGGTTCAAGACCGTACACCATCGTTCAGGTATTGTATTCGATATTTATTTTGTTTTATAAATGATTATTCGTTACTAATTTGTAAATTGTCATTTTACTTCAACAGGATACTCGTAAACGTAAGGGTCTGAAAGAAGGATTACCCGATCTTACACAATATTTGGATAAATTGTAAATGTAATACTGAAAATAATCAAGAAATATGAAAATGAATCAAATATCGCCGTTAGCATAAATATTGAAAAAAATCTATTCAACGCAGTTGATGCTCAATTTGAAAATCGATTGAAGCTGCATCTATGTAACACCCAACAAGCAATTCCGCCTACAAACCATTGTTTTTTAAATTAAAAATTGATATAATAGCGTGTATTGTTTTTATATTGTATGAATAAAAAAATGTTCGTAATTGATAACTTTACAGCTGACTCATGTATTCATTTGTTCCGTGAACTCAGATTACCCTAGATGCTCGGATTTTGTTTTTAATTTTTTCTTTATTGCAATCACGATCACTACCGGTATTTGAAATTGGTTGTGGTCTCGATAACATTTTGTATTTTACAACAAGCTTTTAACTCAACTCAGCGCAGGAGTTATTCTTAATTCTACTAAGAAGTATTTGAGGAGCTGAAAATCAAAACTTACATTTGTCAAGTAGTTAGATTTTCGGTAAAATATAAAATAAAACCAGAGCTCAATTCTACGTAATTTTGGATCTCAGCAAGACTTTCCAATATTCTAGTACGTTTAGAAACAGTAATGAAACTTTTTGGAGAAATGTGAATTTTGATTCTCAGTTTTTATGCCCATGTGTATTTTATATGGGTAAATGTATGTTTTGAGAAGTAACAGATTTTCAAGAAATTTTTAACGACGAATTCGAAAAAAATGATGGTGGGGAAATGGACTTGATATCTATTACATTGTAAACCTCAAAATACTTTATATGAATATGTGAAAAAATCCATTTCAATTTTTTTGTCAAATTGAGTTTTGATTCCCAGCTCATTTTCTTATGTTGATCAATTGATGACCATGGGTACGAACTATCAACTATTGATAAGAACACCTGGCCATTTTTTCTTGAGTTGGAGTTTTTGAACGAATCTATATTCGTTGGGTATTCAAATAAATGTAAACATTGTTCGCTCATTTATTGAGCATTTTTCAACATTCCTCGTTCCTACTTACACATGCCATTTTTTTATACTAAATCACCCTATCGTATAAATGTCAATCGATGACGTACAGAAAACGAAATACCAAATTTATTAGTATCGTTTTTGAATATAAAAACTAAATTTATTGCAATTTTGTAAAAATTTACGAACCTATCATGTTGAAAGATATTTTATTTATAATGAAATGATTCGATTAAACTTTATTGTAGAAACGAAAGATTATGTAAATATTTCATTAAACATCACATGAACAGAAATGTATCGAATGAACTGTAGTGTATACGTACTTCGCTAACAGCCAATTCTCTATTTTTTTACATTTGACTTACTATGGACCAATGGTTCGTGCCGAGGACATATTGCTTCATTAAATTTTTTGCACCTTTTCAAGATGTCCCGTGTGGATCTTCTTGTTCTTTTACACAAATTGATTAATTATTTTGTCCGTGAAGAGCTATTTCACTTGATAAGCGACTTCTTACAATGAAATACTACTGTGCTGTTATTTTTCTTTTATTCCGAACAGGAAAACAATTATGTAAAATTGGCTGGTTGATTTTTCTTTTTGGTTTGTTAAACTACATAGAGTTGGCATTTTTCGATCCAAAATTAGCAGTTCCGCCTCTTTAATTTTAATCTGTGATTTGTTTTTTAATCTTTCCATTATTCTTTGCTATTTTTTTATTATTTTACGTCACATTTTTTTTAACTTCTTTCCTTTTCCAATAGCTTTCTGCAAATTTTCGTTCGTTCTCTAATGTAGATAATTTGAGAACGGTCATTGAAAACCAATGGGGCTACTATGGAGACTATTAACTTCTCCTAAGCGTGAAAAAAGTGGAAGTTTTTTATACTCACGTCAGTCATCTAAATTTAATATTCGAACTGTTGAGAATCCATCTTTTCTTGATGGAACTTTAAAATTGAAACTTGATTCCAAGAGATGCACTTTTTATGCCCTAAAATTTTAAAAATCCAATTTTCTCGGAATTTTGCCCTCGCTTTGCTTGGAACGTTAAGTTGAACCGTTCATTGAAAAATTTTTGAACACCTTTTAGGTTGAAAAGCTATGCCGATGTAATTTAACATTGAACGATTTTACGTATTAATTAGTTAATTAATTTCATGAAATAAATTCTTTTGTCCAGCTCAAAGTCATAAAAACCCAAAAAGGAAAACAAGAACAATTGGTTTCCATAACTTCTGTGCAAAGCTGCAAGTACTGCATGCATTAGCATATTTCTTTTAAAAAATTTTCAATTTTTACATATAAAAGAGATTTTTTTTCGAAAAAGACCAAGACCAGGACCAAGTTTGTTTAAAAAATTGGGACCAAATGACCAAAACATATCAACGGATATAACAAGAGTGGGACCGACCGAATTATTCAGTGAAAACAGATTACAAGTGATGAAAACAATTTCCAATGAAAATTCGCAAATTACCGGTTATTTACGAAAAGGAATCTTGAAATAGTATCAACTTTTCTCAGGGCCGGCGATAGGTTGGGAGAGGCCCTGGGCAGCATTTATGCTTGGACCCCTTCATTTTTTCGGATTTTAACAAAAAATCAGCCCCCTTTATTTTTTTAAATTTTGACAAAAAATGAAACGGAAAAAAATCTTTATTTTATTTTAAAAATATAAAATAACAATGCAAAAAAAATTACATAGCGGCCTTACGGGCCTTTT
>FIZR01000639.1:0-12400 GCA_900060175.1 Ferrisia virgata | reverse complement strand
TAAAAAAAAAAAAAAAAAAAAAAAAAACCACCAAATGATATCCTGAATGACTAATGAAATTGGAAATCATTTTTGATACGCTTCATTACTTCTGCATTTCAAAATAGGTATCAAAATTCTACATTCAACAGCAGTATAACTGCAGGGCTGAGAATGGGTTGCATTATAAACTATGAAAATTTTCCAAACAACACACGGAAAATTTTTTTTCATAACCGGCCCTTCGAAAAAAAAAAAAAGAGAAATTCTCCGGTACATGCTAAAACTTTAACTTTAGACCCGTTCATACGACGCGACGAACGAATAGCGTAAATATTTTCCAAAGGCGCAGCTATTTCCCCCTTGCTCTCACCGTTTGTTGAAACCGAGTCGCAATTTTATTTGTTCAAACTGAACTTCAAACATGAAAAATGACTCCCAACACTCGTTCCAGATGTACTACGAGTACCTTGGCAATTTCTGTACACGCCGCTAGAATAAATCGCTCAAACAACTCTTCGTAAGAGCAATTTTTTCTCTAAAACTTGATGTGAAAATTCCATCAGTCGAGACTGATTTAAAGTATAATGGTTGCCACGTTTGTCAATAGACTTACGTATAGTAAAACTACACATCGTAAAGATATTGAGGGACGTGGGTGTACCTTACGTCTACGTATAACATTAAAAATACAACACGAGAGTACGATAAATTTCATCGGGTGCAGATTTTTAATTGAATATTTTCAAATATGCAGACGTCCATTATTGTGGAGAAATTTTTTCAAATAGCTAAATAATAGGTAATACCTTATTTTAGACGCTTGGATGGGGAAATTGGGGACACAAAGTGGTTATCGTCATTACATTTTGCGACGAATAAATCGAACTTGAAGCAAACTTTTGTGCAAAATACGTATTACCTCGAAAAGAATACAATTATATCTATGTGTATATCGAATGATTGTAACGAAAGGGCAACACAATCGAATACGACACGTGTACTTCGCAGTATACTTCTTTATGTATGCATAACAGAGTTTCATCGTTGTAAGCCATTTATACGATCATTCATCAATTATGTCGATGCTTTTTGTTACAGGAGAACCAAAAATAGGCGATTCGCCGCCCGATGCCAATTCTCATAGTACAAATAGTAATTCCAGTATATCACCATATTTTGATCTCAATGTAGTCAGAAACGTTACCACTATTGTTGGCCAGAGCGCGTTTTTACACTGTCGTGTGTATCAATTAGGAGACAAATCGGTGAGTGAATTGTGAATTAATTAGAATACGTATTTAAAAACAGCTTACTACATGAGATAATGGACAAATGACTTTTTTTTTTTCGCTATGAAAACGAAATGATGGATTTGTCAATTTTCAAAATACCAAAAAACATTTTTTGAGAAATTTTTCCAAAAAATGGAACTATTGTTCACTATGCAGAGTGTTTCGCTTCGATAATATTTCCTTCATACTACGAGTAAAGCAACCAAAGTTGGAAGTATGTATAATGTTTTGCCCACCCTAATCATTGCAGGGGCAAATATACACGGATCTGAATTTTTTTCCCCGTTAAAAATCTGAGGTAATTTCTAAAAATTTTCAAGTTTTCATACAGAAATGCTAGAGACGTCTGGTTTGCTACAGAGTGTAAAGGTACATGTAGATATAGTGTATTATTTTCAGTAAAAAAAAATAGAAAGTACAGCTTGAATAATATAAGAAAAAACACTATAATTTCGTAAAAAAAAATTCGAATTTTTACGCTGGGCTTGAAAATTTTCCTATAAGTATCCAGTTGGAAAATTTTTCTTGAAGTCATAAGATTCCTCGCCACTGGACATAATTATATTTTCTCCAAGCTGCTTAGAAACTTTTGGGGGTATCATTATGAAATTTTGTATAATTTTTCAGAAAAAAAATTTCAATGAAAAAATTGTTTGTAAAAAACGTGATCTCATTCAAAAATTTACTCAGTTTTGCTGTATTTTCTCTGAAGTACTCTAATATTTCAGCAAAAACAGTTTTTTGATAAAATTTAAACTTCTGTAGAAATGTTTTTTATTAAAAAAGCAAAAAAAAAAAATGCAATATGAATTTTGTTTTTCAAAATTTCTGAACAACTTGGAGAAAATATAATCTTGCCAAGCGGTGGGAGTGCCTTATTACTTCCAGAAACATTTTCTAATTAGATATTTATAATAGCTTCTTACGAATTTAGTGTTTTTTCTTGCATTATTCAAAATATATCATAAACCATCCCACCTTTACCTACTTTTAATTTTTTTTTTTGCTGGAGATATTACACTATTTGATGTAAACAGGATGTCTATAACATTTTTGGATAAAAACTGAAACATTTTGAAAATTACCTCAGATTTTCAGGGGAAAAAATTCAGATCTATGTATCTTTGACCCTTCAAAGATTACGATAAACATAAAATTATACTTACGTCCAACTGTGGTTGCTCTACTTATGGTATGAAGGAAGTACTGTCCGAACAAAACAGCCTGTATATTTACACTTATTTATACTCAAAATGGTCATTATAACGATTAGCTTTCTTCATTACCCTGATTTTCAGTCTTTTTTTCAAAAATAGTTTTCTAGATTTAAATTTGGTTCCGGGAGTTTTTCGACATGCTCTTTCAAACTAGCTAAGTTTCATTCAAATCGGAGGCGTACAGTTGAAAAGGTTCTCTTGTAAGACAAATTCTCTGATTTTTTTTTTCGAAAAATACGCACAGCGTTGAAAAATGATACTTTTCATATGGTCCTGACTCCTGAAACCTGAACCACTTTGCACTCCTCTTTCTTAAAAAACAAAACAAAACAAAACAAAATCTTTCTGAGTCTCTAAAGGAAATACTGTCATGAATATTCAAACACACGAAGAAAGATAATATCGTGAAACTGACCCTTTTTCGGTACGAAAATGCACTTGAAGATCGATAACATCGACTTTTAAAGCTCTAAAATGGCTCAAGATCCGAGTGTTAATTTTCCCACTTCTTTGTTTAAATTTCAAGCAAATTTTTTTTTTTATTTCCCTCGAAGAGAATTTTTTGGTAACTTTTAAAAATTATCCGAGCAAATAGCCTCTCTCCTTTTTAAATTAAGTACCACTATACTGTGTATTATATTACGCGACAAGATGATATTTATCAAAAAATAATGGTTATTAGGTATCATTATTTTAAAAATGTTTATATTAATAGAATCATAAAAATCTCAATCAATTTAGTATCATCAAAAGAACCGTTGAAAAAAGAAAACATACATATCGTTGATACAATACACATTCTTAAACCAAATATTAGGTCACCTTAAACTTTTTCTCTTTTTGAAAGTATCCTTCAATATAAGTTTTTATTGTCCAGACGACCGACATTTTGTGAGGATATTTTTCATCACCTTGAGAAAACTAATACAGCAAAAAATTGTCTCTTTTGTTGCTTCTCTCTTTTGCATTAGTTACTAGTACAAAATCGCGCTTGTAAAACTTTGAAAGACATACATTCGAACAGTAGAAGAAATTTTCATCTCACAGTTTTACAAAATTTTTATTCTGAAAGAAATATACAAGCTTGAGAAATGTCTACATCGATAAGATTCCTTCTTTTTTTTTCGCATCCCTTTGAGAAGCTATTATAGTCTCGAGAGAACATCTGGTCGTAGCTCGTTTTTTTTTCTCGTAACGGTAGCCTTTTATCATTTTGCAAAAAGTAAATTTATCCTAGTATTTCTCCATTTTGGCAAAATCCCTCTTTATTATGTTTTCTGTTTGGATAACTAGGTAAATTATTTTCCATTAAGGTTGCGAGTGCCTGCAGGTACACGAGTATACCTATGTAAAAGCTTGTATGCATGTTTCTTCCTTTTTTTTTTTTTTTTTTGTTTTCATTTTTATTATTTTCAATGAAAAATTTATATGCACCGACGACGTATTAATACGCTCGCCTTTATCAATATAATTACATTTGTTTTGTAGATACTTAAGCAGTGAAATAAAATATAATGTCCGCGCCGTAGTTATACTCGTACAACGGATTCTAAAACGTGTTATTTTAGAACTCAAAACGTTTGAAAATTTGTAGCGTTCTTCGTTATGCGCATTACGGAATTATATAAAGTGAAAAGTTCAATACGCTCACACTACGAGCTCGTGTTATAATGAAATCTTCAAATTTAATTTTAAACGAGAAAATTTATGTAAACTCAAAACGAATATATGCATTCGTATGCACTTCTGCAATATTTACCAAGTTCATTATTACTGATATAGCAGTTGATGGGATGCAACAAGACTACAATTACTTTGCAAAAAAAAATGATAGTAATAAAAATGTTCCTAAAGGAACCACGAACGTGATTTTTAGCTGTCATAAAATAAAGATGCTAAGTATTATTCTCTCCTGTCCAAAAAAATACAAATAACCAGTTACGTAAAATCGAATTGAAAAAAAAAATCGCGAATAAAAATGATCAAAAAATATTCAAACAAACTTCATTAAAAAACGCGAAATAAAGACGAGTAAGGCACGCGAGGATAATCATTTTGAAAAAAAAATTCTTACACACTTCGTTTCACCTGTTTGAATTCAGTATTCGCGAAAATTACATTATTCATAAACTTGAGACTTGGGTATAGTGTATTAGCGTTGCTAATAATACGTATGTGCCTTTGCAAGAATCACGAAGTGAACCAATTACGAATATTTTTTTTTAGCGGGTTACTTTGCTGCAGCAGGTACTATATTACACGATAACGAGAAATGGAAAATAGCAACGTATTATACAACTTTGCTTTAATATATATCGCAATTTTCCAAACTGTTGGAAATTCGTAGCAATTTTTTCGTATGCTGTTTTCTCCTATAATTTGAAAAACTCTCCGGATTTCAATGGTCATAAATGTTGAAACATTTACCTTTTATTGATGCATATATAAATTTTCACCCAAAAAAAAAAACGGAAATCTAGACGATAAATTTTGCAATTATGACGGTTCAGGAATTTCTACTCGTTTGAAACTTATTTAATATTTAGAATTTGAAATTGAATACGCATAGGTAGGTAGCTAGAGCTACCTGAGGGTGGCTTTTTCTCAGAATGAATTTTTATTTTGTTTATCTTTTTGTAGGTGTACATCGCATAAAGCGTAGATATTCATTTTATACATAAATTCTTTACATCGTACATTAAATCCGTAGTCGAAATTCGCCTTTCGAAAAAAAAAAGAAAAAAATTTATGATGTATCAAAAAGATGAAAACATTTTTGTACACGAACAAAATCCTGTAAGTTTATTAAAAAAATGAAAATAAAAAATCATTACAATCGTTGCTTTTTGCGTCTGATTTTCATAAAATGAAGGAGATAACGCGGATTTTTTCATTTATGAAACAACAAAAAAGTAGCTCTTTGCGTTGGAGTGAAAATTTGAAACCCCCAAAAGACACATTATTTAATCTGCATACCAAATTTCAACCGCTCGCCTTAATTTAGAAGAGAAATGTGCACGAAACAAATTCAAAAAATAAGAAAAAAACATCCAAAAAGCTTTTTTTTTGGGACTATAAGGCAATGCAATGAGGCTAAAAATTCGAAACTCTCAAAAGGCACATCCAGAACCGTGAACAAATTAGCATGCCGAATTTCAACCATTTGGCTCAATTTGAATAGGATATATTCGTACACCTCAAACTGATTTTTTTTTCAGGTCAAAAAGGGAAAAGCCTCACATATACCTCAGTTAGTTACTATTACAGCACTTGCAAATTGACCAAAAAGGGTCAAATTCAGCACAAGCATATAAAAAGGTATCTATAGATTTTTGAAATTCGAAATTCGCGACTTTTTTCGTATATTTCAAAACATATAAAAACTTTTTTCAGGTTGCCACTGTTTTTTAAGAACAAAATATTTGCAAAAGCCATTAAATTTTTAAATAAATTTGACACAAATTCACGACTTTTGGTGAATTTTAGGTCGATTGCGTCACTTTTTCGCGACTTTTGAGAGTCATTAAAACGCTCTCGAGTTTGTAACCCCATCCAAGGCATATTTTAAGACGCAGTTTCAAAAATGTAACGTGA
This sequence comes from Ferrisia virgata, assembly GCA_900060175.1. Classification (NCBI taxonomy): domain Eukaryota; kingdom Metazoa; phylum Arthropoda; class Insecta; order Hemiptera; family Pseudococcidae; genus Ferrisia; species Ferrisia virgata. The sequence goes on along the minus strand of FIZR01000639.1, from coordinate 6,315 downwards.
AGTTTTACAAAAAATTTCAACTAAAGAAGTGACATGACAACGTAAAAATTCTGACAAAGGAATAGTGGCGTAAAGGGTGATTTTTCACGTTAAAATACCTTTTTAGACGCGAAAAAATAATAAAATTCAGAATTTACAGCTTAGAAATACATAAAAATACTTCACCCTCGCTTTGCTCAGGCAATATGTTCTGATTGTATAAAAAAAAATTCAAGCAAATTCCTTCCCGCAGTCAACAGTTGTTCGGCCACGGAAAGGAAGAGGGGCTTTGGGAATTTTCTGAAAATGAATAAATATGTATATAGCACAGGTAAAGCAAAGGCAAAGTATTTGAGGAAAAAATTTTAGCCCCTAACTCAATTTTTTGAACTGGCAAAACTCACTTAAAGTTTAAAAATTTATTTGATAATTTTTTCCAAAAATGGGATTATATGTATTTGAATTCAAAACTATCATTGATGGAAAATGTTTGTCATTTCCTTTTTTTTCAGGGGTTTTTAAAAAATGCCACTTTTTGCATTTTTCCATGATTTCCTGATAAACCACGATGGAATGAAATGAATTTAGCACATTAATTTTAGATGATTAAAGACAACATTTCAATTTCATCCTCCCGAAACGACTTTTCAGAGGTACTTACAGAATGGTCGTTTTGTGTTTTTTCAAGAATTTGTTTGTCATTAAAATTTTTTTTCAGAAAATTCGCAGTAAACTAGACCGAGTGCACTTACCTTTTTCTATTTAAGATCTGTTTTCCCCATTTTTGCCCTTTTCAGGGGTTCTCAACTCGTATTCCAACATACAAAAACACAGTGTAAACAGCCCAAAAAAGGGGGGAAATGGATATATGTGTCTCTTGTGAAAAAATTTTTTTCGAAAAATCATTTTCTCAATTTTTAACAAATTAAAAAAGACCTTTTTCGAGTGATCCTGAAAATTATCTGTGGGGAATAAAATTTAATTATAACGCTTGATCATCTAAAATTGCTGTCGTAAATCCATTTCAAGGGGGAATCTTTGATAAAAGGAGGAATGGCAAATATTTCTCAACAATGATCATTTTCAGTTCAAATTTGTATCATAATTCCATTTTTGGAAAAAAACGTTTAAATGAGTTTTTGAAAATTTTGGAACGTTTTCGAAGTTTAAGTGAATTTTGCAAGTTTGAAAAATTGAGTTTGGAAACTGAAATTTTAACTACATTCTTTTGGGGTCTTGTTACAATTACTGTGACCCCACGATTTGCCGATTTCAAAAAATAAATAAATAAATAAATAAATAATTCAGGAAACATCACTTCGCTTTAGTCTGATTGATCTATTAATCTGGACGACTTGAACATGGAAGATTCAATCTTGACCAACGTTGCTGTTTATGCTCCTCTTCAAAACTCTTTGATGAATGAATATTAAAAAAAAATCCATAAGTACTGTAGATGAGTAGTGGACAACGAATTACAAATCAAGCCCGATAAAACATTCGAGTAAAGCTCCAGCTTGATTTTTTAAGGCGACAATCGATTTGCCATTCAACGTAAAATAAAACGATACGAAACAGTATTCTTTTTTTTCATTCAATTTCAAGTTCAGTGACTTGTCGCATTAAGCCAATTAACTCAATCTCGCATTCAAATCAGCTCTGATCTTCTTTACCATAGGTAGGTGTATAAAGCATTTCGTTAAAATTAACCTTTTTAAAGAATCTGTACGGCGGCTCACGTCAGATGTAATTTTTTACACTCGGCGTATAAAGTAAAATCGGAAAACATTTCAAAAACAGATATTCGTGAAAGGATTGCCTTCTGACGTTTTGATAAAGTTTATAACGCGTCTCGCATGAACCAAACCCATTAGGTATATTATTTTTAGGCTGTCTCTTATTACGGTATAGCTATGGAAAAACGTGCCAACGTGCAGTGATATTGGTCGTATTTTGAGGAAAGCGTGCGAAAATTTCTACTATTTGTCATAAATCACCGACTAGAAAGTTGGCAAAAGGAAATAGATTCGCGTATGTTTTCTTCACTATTCCGCGTAGTGTCTGATTGATTAATGATTTCAAATCTTATTCCAAAACTGAGCTTCGTATGTTTGCAAAATGATTCTACTCTGTTTCATTTTACTTCTTTCACGCATATTTCGCACACGTTCTCATTCTTTATTTAGAAGGCTTTCTCGTATGTGCCATGTTCTACTATACGTACACAAGTATACGTTGGTCTAGGTATACTACATATAAAGGTACGTGTAGTCTCTATGCATGTACATGGAATATTACAAACCACGAAAATCACTATTCAAACTCAATTCGTACAGCGTAGCTGTTGCCTGTTCGCTCGAATATATATTAGCTTTTTTATACAGGGTGTCCCATTTGAAATCGATGGGTCAAATTAAGTTGGGAAATTTTTCACATTATTTTTTTGAGCACACTTGAAACGGTTTTTAATGAACAGGTTATAGACGTAAAAAAAATTCTACAATAAAAGTATTTGAGTACAAGGTTGAAAATTTAAAAAAATTATTCAAAAAAATCTAATCATGAAAAATATGAAAATTTCGCAAAAAAAAAAAGTTGAAAAAGAGCTGAAAATCTTTGAAGTTGAAAGTAGGTACAAATAAACAATAAATAATTTCGAAAAATTTTTAAGCAAGAAGTAGGGATAGATTTTGTCTTTACTACTCATTAACTTCAAACGAAGATTACATAATGAGGAAAACCTTGGAAGGTGAATAAAAAATAAGGATTTTTATTTCAACAAATGTGGAAAAAATATTAAAATAAAAAAAAACTGGAGACACCCAGCCGACAATATAGCCTGGAAGATTGACCATTGACCATTCAAAAACGAAAATTATGACAGTAGATCGAACCAACAACCGACGAAAAATGAACGAAACTTTCGGGAGTAATAGTTGTTGATCATTTCACTAGTCATGTTTCCGATGTGAGCAACAAAGAAGAATGCGAATGCAAAGTATCCAAAAGAATACAGATGGCAAGAAATACCTAATAAAGATGCTGACCAAGATACGATGAGACACAGCCATCAGTTGTAGTATGAAAATCAAACTAATCCGCACTTTGCATTTCTCAATCTTCCTGTATGAATCAGAAATATTTCAGTCATGTCGAGAACCAACTCCTTAAAATCCATTGTGGTGCAAGCAAGGAAAGGTCTCTAGCTTGTTGTTCAGACCTCATCAACATCATAATTTTAGCGGAGTGCAAAAGAATGGCAAAGGTTTGTAAGAGATGGCGCAAACTAGTGAACTAAGTTGTGGAAAGTCATGGTCATACTGCCTTTATTGGAAAGAGGGGGGAGGGGATAGCATGACATAGCACGAGACACTTATAATAAATTTGATAATTTTATGTGCATTTCGATTTTCGATTTTTTTGGGGATTTTGTTTTCAAGTTGTAACCAATTGATACTTGAGAATTGAGACAAAAGAATTACATTGCGAAAATTTCAGTAAAAAAAAATGCGAAAAATGTTTAGATAGTGACCCACTAGGCAAGAATTTGATGCTAAATTTATTACACGAGTAGTTTGTTAAATAACTATAAACAGTTTCTTCATTGTAAGCATTTGCCTGATTTTCATTAGGTTTTTAAAAATTCACTAAAATCCTATTGAAAATACGACTGGAATAAGCTGGATAAAAAAAAAAACGATGTTTTTTGAGCATTTTTCAAATTTAATCGAAAATGGGGGAGGTGTTCAATTCCAAATTTGAGGCGATTTTTCTCGTAGAATCTAGAAAATAATGTTATATTCGTGATCAGCTAGATTGATTTTTATGAAATCGACTCCAAGTACATACTAATTGCTTTATGTGAATTCTCGCGAAGGTGGTACCTCAAAATCCCCCCCCCCGCCATCTATGGAAGATATCGAATGCCCACCGTTCTCCAAAATTTTCGAAAGTTTTTCTCGTCAACCGTACCAAATGTCATGTTCGTGTCATTAATAGCTCTACAGTCGTTAAAATTTACCCGTTATCACTTTATTAAAAAAGACAGAGGCGTAAAAGCCAAGAGATCGCAGAAGGATTTTATTTGCGTAAAAATTAATTTTTACATGCGAAAAAACAGTAAAATTCAGCATTTAGAACATACTTCAAAATACTCATTTTCCGGACCCAACCTTCAAAATTTTGTAAAATTTTTGACTTCCTGAAAAAAAATTCAGCGAATCCCCTCCCCCCCTCCCCAGAAGTCGACTGTTGTTATGTTGATGAAAAAGCGAGTGATGCCTCAACCACCTACCCCCCCTCCCACCCCATAAGTAAGACTGATCTTTAGAACTCTCTTTGTATCATGTAATCAGCAATCAGCCTTGAAGAACATTTTCAGTGGTGATTTTGAGAGCTTTTCAATCAATTCAGACACACTGAATACGAACCGGTCGTTTATTTTTTGTTCGAATCTCTCTCGTTCGCATTTCGATCCTTTACCTCGAATGCGCCCATGGCCACAATAATTCTGCAATTATGTTTCTCAGCCAAAATTTTAATGGCATAATCTGTTATAAAATTTCACGATGGACAACTGTACTTCTATTCATTTTTAGCGTATTACCCATTATTTCTGGGAAAAACGCATTTTTGTGCAATTTTTCAGTTGTTTAAAATGGTCTAGATTACCAAAAAAATTTCTGACCACTCCCCCCCCCCCCCATCTAGGATTCCCAACTGCAGTAAATCAAGTTTTTTTTTTGTTAATTTCTCCCTCATCCACTCTAAAGGGTGAACAATTTTAGAAAAATTCAAGTCTATACACCCATCATTCCTTTAAACATGTGGATGAAAATAATAATCTTTAATTCAACTACGCATTAATACAGAATATCTTTCCAAAAAAAAAAGTTCACTGTTCACCATTTTGAGATCTTCAGTCAATTCCAATTCTATCAATGTAATTCTGTCATTTGTCTGAGAAGAACGTGATTCGCATCCGTTGTTGATTACAGATTCATTGGCTACTTTCGTAAATGTTTTTCGATATTTTGAGCGGTCAGGAGGGAGGGGGAATACAGTAGGGGAAATTTTTTGGCCCTACGATTTTTTTAGAGTTACCCAATGCTGTTTTGTGAAAATTTTGAAAATCCAAGACCAAAGACATTTCGCGTATTCTTATCCGAGAGTAGTCCGATGATGGAAGAAATTACGTTATTTTTACTCGTAATTCCATTTCCGAGTAAAATGGGTCAAGTTTGGTATCATTTTAACTTAAATTTTGTCAGGAATCTATCTATGTAATAATTTTACCACTGCACCGCTTACCTTTCAATATTCCGCATAGAAATTGAATTTTGGGGCCCGTTTCACACATCCCCCAGTGGAAAACACAGGGGATAGGGATGTAAGATTTTAGGGAGTGCTTACTAGGATCCTTCAGACCAGGAACTAACTTCTTCTCGTTTTGCAATTCTTTTACACGGATTTTCCTACTGAACATAACTCAGCAGGGTAAAAATACACGTACCCTTCAAGTACAAAAATAAGCATTTTCCTCAAAGAATTTCGCATTATATTTTCTGATATTCCAAATCCATCCTCACTAGACTGATCATAAATGTTTTGCGAGTAAATTTCGATACATCACACTTTGGCTTACCAAGTTACCAAATCGCAACAGGACACCCTGTATGTTATTTCCTCGCTATCGCCACAAACAATTGGCAAACGAAAGCAAGCGTATAAAAATTTACTATAGGCAAGCATATTTTTTTTTTACATACATATTATATGGTAAACGTGTATCTATATGTATGTGCTCATTGTACCTAGCTAGTAGCTACCTACCAATACGTCCGGCTCTATAGAAAAAACAAGCACGCGGAAAAATAATGTAGAATAAATACAGACCGAGATGTGTTATGCTATTCACATATTTACCCTTTATTTTTATTTTTTTGCACCGTGTACGTACTGCGTACTTCCGCTAAGTTTTTAAATTGGCGAATATAGGTAGACGTTGCGACGAGACGGGCGAATCTAAGTAGCAGCAGAGAGAACGAAGCTTATTAAAATAAAACACATTATAATTTGGACTCTGATTTACTATAGGAATTTTTTTCGCCCTTTCGCTATTTAACATGCTGCTATAGTTTAATTCTTGGGATTTTTATTGAAAACACACCCTATATCGTATATACTACATAAAGTACACGTATATAATATCGGATTCGGCGGATACTACATAAATTTAGGTATAGGAAAATGTACGTGTAGGTACATCGAAGCCAGGGTGATTTTTCTTTTTAACGTTTTCTCTCTCTCTCTCTCTCTCTCTCTCTCTCTCTCTCT
>FIZR01000637.1:0-47109 GCA_900060175.1 Ferrisia virgata | reverse complement strand
TCACCCCCCCCCATATGTCCATGCTTAAAATTCTGTTGATAATTTAGCATAGAATTTCACTTGACAAAATTTCATTTCTGTATCTATATTTTAATGAAGAGGACATTATCTCAGAAAAAAAATGCAGTTTTGAGCATTTTTAGGCTTTTGAAAGTGGCTCATTCACTGAAAAAAAAAGTTGAAACATCCGAAACTTGTCAAAACACAATTTCTGATGGAAAATTTCTCAACCTTTTCTTTTCGTCAATTTCTACCTTCCTATTAGGCAGAAAATTTTGAATAAATTTATGGATCTGATGCAATTTTTTTCCTACACATTTTGAATAAAGTTCCTTATTTTAGACGAAGTCAACGATTTTTTTTCACCCAAGTTTCACGTGAATTTCTCATATTTATGGATTTATTAATTATTAAGTCCGCACACTTCATCGCCGTATTTCGAGTTCCAGCTTACTCACATACTGGATATAATTTATCTACAATTTCTGCGAGAAAATGTCGACCTTTTTGCTGCCTACTGGGGGAGAAGTAAAGATGATTGCCCCATTAAAATTTTGATAGTGATGGGATTGCGATTCTCTGTAAAAAAAAAATAAAAAAATCAATAGGGCACAAATCTTAAAAAGATAAGTCACCAAGTCGTTTTTCTCACCAACTAAACCCCTTTTTTCAACGTAATAAAATCACTTTACACAATCTCGTCTTCACCCCACATCTTCATCAACTCCCACAATAATAATAAACTGTTCACGCATTCGAAACATAGAACAACAAAAAGGTGGAAAAAAAATTCAATGACAACGGCTAAATTTTCAATACGGACAACGCGACGGGAACATTGCTTGGTAAATTAAAGCGAACAGTTAAACTATTACGACAAAGCAAATAAGACGCGGTATAACAGTTGTTCGGTATACCATTATCCAATGCATCAGTTAACATGGCCACAGTCAACCAAAGGATTCAAAGAGCTTATAAACAATGGATAATTAACCTCCTGTTTTAAACCGACCAAGAAAATAGACGACCAAAACAAACAAATGACAATGTATTATACAATACGTAGGCACCTACATACGTATAAGGGCACGTTACAAACTTTCAATTTTCATTCATACTCGTATAAATAAACGAGAGAAAAATACTACTGTACACGCCACCAAAGACTCGAAAAGTGGTAGATATACGAACAGATGAAAATTATAACGCCAACAATGTAAGTACATACAAAGTATATCGATACAGTACATAAATTTTGTCGGTTTATATAGTCTTTCATGTGGTGCTCTCTTTTTCTACCACGTGTTCTTCTTCTTCTTCTTTTCCACTAGTCAACTTATTCTGCCAATTTTATACCTTAATGGGCTGCTCATCATCGTAGCGATGAGGGCAATGTGTAAAAAATAACGCTTATACTATGTTCGAGTATTTGCGTATAATTAACGAGACGGTATTTATATTAATTTGCATAAAAAAATCGTAAAATTAAATCTTTTCCAGGGCAATACAAATACATAGTACGTATACCAATTATTAAAATCGTGTTAATACACGATTCATTGAATCACGACATTACGTACCTACCCTTTTTTTTTCTCACGAAAAAATTGCGTTTATTTTATTTTTATTTTTTTTATTTTCAATTCGAGCAAAAATATCAATCACTTTTTAAATGAAAAATCAGGTTTTAAAAAAAAATGAATAGAATATATTTTCTCACCTATAAAATGAATCCACTCTATATAAATAAAGAGGAAAAAACATTTTCTTAATAAATATTTAAGGGGAGGGGGAGGGGGTTCAATGTGACTAAAAAGTCGACACCAGCAAAAGGCACATCCAGGACCTACGCTAAATCTACACACCAAATTTCAACTCCATAGCGTAATTTGTAGGGAGGGGTGGGAGATATGCGAGGAAATAAGAAAAACCCACAAAAAAAACAACTTTTTCGCGGTTATGAAGCGGTGCAGTGAGGCTGAAAAATCGAACCCACAAAAGGTACATCTAGACCCCCCCCCCCTACTGAATCAATACACCAAATTTCAAATTTCAACTTTCTAGCTCAATTTGGAGGCCCTTTTTCAAGGTCAAAATGGAGCAACACTCTCACATCTCCCTTCACCGAAGAGTTGGCTGTCACGAATAAGGTGTTTTCAAAAGTGAATTAATTTTTCAAATCGTCTGCACTTTGAGTTACGGTGTTGATTTGTCTTTATACCTATTTCTCATGACTCTCTGCCTCGTTCCCTCACACTCTCTCTGTCTCGTAATGTTTTCTACCCTTTGTTTTATTTATTCGATACTTTGCGTCGAGAACTTGTTTATCTGTATGAGGAGGACTATTCGAAGTGAAAAAAAAAAATAACAAAATTGAGAAGAATACAAATTTGAGCTGTTTAAAACCCCAAGAAATAGCGATAACGAGTCAAAAATTGGCTAATTTTTGTTACCTATTTGTACATATTACTTCTGACCTGTTTTGTTGAGCGACTAAAAATCTTTTGCAAGTTTTGCTATTTGTATGGTACTCACCTGAAACAAACAAAAATAAAATAAAATTAGATGAGCAAATAGAACGGTTAAAAAGTTTGTTTTTTCATTGTGGACTAAACAAATTTTACTGGGTGGGAAGAAGTTGAGAAGGTGGGGGGGGGGGATTGAACCAGTACAAATTGAACATATAGCCAGGGTAAACCTCCGAAACATCACAATTTTTCATTCTCAACCATCGATCAATATATAAAATCGATTCATAATCATTCAAATTTTCACAAAATTTTTTCAGATTTGTTAAAATTTTATTTCGATTTAAATTCATTTTAAATTTTTACCAAAACCTTTAATTTTTTTAAAAATTTTACTTCGATTCAAATGCATTTTGACTTTTCACAAATTTTTTTCACATTTGTTGAGATTTCATCTCGATTTTAATTCATTTCAAATTTTCACAAAATTATCGAGCCACATCGCTGAAATGTGTCTGGGCCGCTATAAAAAATTCGGGCAACCCTAGGGGAAGGAGAGAGGGATGGGGGGGGTGCGAGGAACAAACTCAAAAAATCAGACAAATTGACAAAAAAAAACAACTTTTTTGGGATTGTGAGCGGGTGCAATGAGGCTGAAAAGTTGAAACCTCAAACAAGCATATCTGCAACCCCTACTACAAGAACATACCAAATTACAACTTCCTATCTCAATTTAGAGAAGGCGGGGCATATGCGAGGAGCAAACTCAAAAGGTAAACAAAATGTCCAAAAAATCACATTTTTGGAGCAGTGACGGTGCGGTGCGCAGTAAGAGTTTGTCTGAAAAGTCGATTTGGCCCCCACTACTAAGTCTACATACCAAATTTCGACTTCTTAGCTCAATTTGGAGGGGGAGGTAAGTGAGAGATAATAGCTTTTTATCGAGGTCAAAAAGGGAAAAAACACTCATATCTTGCCTTCTAATTGGCCGAGGGGGGGGGGGTTAATTTTTGGATATGTTATACAAATCTGAATTGTCTATCAATTAGCTTAAAAAAGAAACAATTTTTGGGAATTTAGCTCCTCAGCACCCCCTTTCCCAAATTTGAGCAAAACTGAATTTTGATCTTACGTCCTTACCACTCCAAAATATCGAATGGCTTGCCAATCGAAGCTTTTTCTCCAACTTTGATCGAATTTGGTCAGTATCGAGCTGAGTAGATAATTTTTTAGCTTTGGAAAAAAATAAATAAATAAAACCAATTAATCAAACATGGCCAAAAATGGTCGTAAGGGTCTTCAAAGACCGTAAAACGGATTTTGTTGATATCCCCCCTCCCTCGTCCACCTCAGCTCGATAGACCATAATAACCTGCTAGTTTTCATTGAAAATACGACATAGAAAAAATCAGGCTAAAAACACAAGATCAATCATACACATCTACAGATACCAAACTGATATAATTCTTCGATATAAACTCGATAAAGAACAAGTAAAGCCCGTCCCCCCTGCGCCGGTCGACACTTCGTGTGCTAAGAGATGCGACATCTGTCACATGTTAAACGAGCACAGAAGCACACCGAATGGGATGAAAAAAAAAAAAAAGCAAAGACACACTCGCATGAAATATTCGTCTATTAATTAATAAATAAGCGAAACGATACTCCATCATTTGTTTTTAATTAAAAATGCGCATTCGGTCATTAAAAGTTTCTATACATATTACCTACTGAGCTGTTGTTGGTATATTTTCTCGCATTTGTACATTTTTTTTTTTTTTTTTTTTTTTTTTTTTTTTTTCATTTTCAACCAGAAAAGAATTCTATTTAACGGGTTTTTAATGTAAATTACAACGCGGCGCTGCGCGTATTCAGATTACTATCAAAATAATATACGAATATGAATTAAGGTGTAATCCTATTTCAGCGTATAGAGTAAACCGAGCGAGTGTAAATTGATGAAACGCTCCGAGGCTTCGAAAGTTCTCCCTCCCCCCCCCCTCTTATCCATTTCATGTAGGAAAAAAAGGTAGGAAGATGCGACAACGACATTCCGAGCAATAAATCAATATATCTGCAGCTTACGTTAGCTATACGATACGTATACACGACGTACGCGAATTAAAATAATTTCAAACAAAAATCGAATATCGGACGACCGCCGCGTCCATTATCTATCAAACGTCGGCATGGGAGAACCGGAAGCCGAAGCCAGGCGCAGAAAAAAGGAGGGAGATTTGAAAATTCGACCTGTCATACGATAAAGATTAATGTAACGATGTCGAAACTATAAAAGGAAAATGGGAAAACCTGTTAATTGATGAACAGCTTTTTTTCTCAAGCTTTCAACTTCTCTCTCTCTCTCTCTCTCTCTCTCTCTCTCTCTCTCACTCTCGTGTTTAGTACCTACTGTTTTAAGGTTTTCACGTAGGTTTTATCGTATATTTATTAATAAAAATTTATTTATTAAAGACCAGCGCAGCTAGGTAGGTAGCCTAAGTATACCGAGAGAATGATAAGTACGTAGTACCGAGTAGAGGTAGCTACCAAACTTGAATTATGAATCGTATTAAAAGGAAAAAAAATCACGGTTATCAAAATAATAATTACCAGCTTGGAGGTATAAAATGTTCATTGTATTATTTATGATTGGTACACGCAGCAAGAGTGAGAGGTTTGTTAAAAGGTATAAGAAAAAATAGCATCGGCGTAATGTGAACGTGGATTAATTATTTAGATGGTCGATTGCCTATATGCACCTATAAAGTATAATACGCCATCGTCGTAGCACCAAACCAGTGGTATCTAATTCTTGTCCTTAAGCTAATCTTACATACGAGTATTTGGGACCTACACTACACATAGGCATAGCTAGGTAGCTTCGAATAGGTCCTATGTACGCACGATTACTTTCGTTGATAACGAATAATTTATTTTTAAAATAATTTTCATTTCTTTCGAATAGCTTTTTTGACCCTTCCCATCGGCGCTCACCCTAAGCTCGACTTTTTCCGTTTATTTCTCGCAGAAGGCTGACGAAATGGCGAGCCAAATGAACGATGGGACGACGACGACGACGACTGCTGATTTACATCGAGCGTGATTTAATTAAACGCGTGTAAATTTGAAGCACATGCTGTTACACCTGTCCACCTTTCGAAAATTTATTTCCTGTTTATTCACGCTGTTACTTTGTTAAATACGACGAATTTTCTCTTATATATTATTTTGCTTTTTTCTACACGTATAACGACGACGACGATGACGAAGACGAAGACTATGCTATGCAATAGTCGAGCAAGTCGTTGGTGAAGAAATGATATATGTAGTATGTTTCATGTACCACACAATACATACGTATTACACATACACATATACGTGCATGCAACACATAAATCCAACGACCAGCGTGTCCACATAGACTCATTGCTTCCGTATACGTAGCTAGCTATTTAAAATATAATACCAAACAGCTAAATGAATAAGTAAATGTACTCGAGAATAGCAACCCTGGTCTCGGTGGGGATACAAGGTACACCACCAATACACGATGAACTTGCTACTTCCTCAGCATACACCAACGAAATATAAAATTCAGCCAACAAATTTCTACACATAATACACAGCGTAGGTATAATATTATGTATGTACTTTCGCACACAATTCATGCTCGACTGCGACAATTTTAACAACATTGACGGGCTCATGTGGGCATTAAAAATGAAAAAAAAAAAAACTCTCTGCAAGAAATAGTCGACCACAAATGACACACCCTCGAATCTCGTCCTCGTCCATATAACACCATCAGCATAGTTGGTTGCTGGTTGTTGGTTGTTATCGTCACAACGACGATTTATGCACCATGTACACCACATGGCGAATTTTTTCCCCCTCCAATGGACGCCATTAATTTATATAAAATTATTTGAAAATTATGACACGACATACGCGGTATAGTAAAATGGATTAGCCAGGTTTTTTCGACGATGACGATTCTTGCTCCCATATACGAGTACGTACTGCAGCAATTATTCGGCAAATATATGTACGAGGCATCAAAATGGTAGAATATTTTTTATCGTACATGTACGCGAATTTGCATAACTACCTATATACAAGAGACCAGCCATCAACTTGCAGCCGCGAAAAAAAATTCATACGTACTTTATGCGAGGTAAATTTCTACATTCGTAGGTATAGAAACGAAAACGCACAATTTTCCGCCATTAATCATTATCGTCGAGTCAGATGAAAATTTATAGTCAACACTGACGTGAAATTTTTATCGCTCGTTAAATTTTTTACGACCATATAAAAAATAAATCCTATACTATCCGGGGCGTAATCTAGATATATTTTGATTCATCCTTCATCGCGTCTGGATACTTGCGTTCGTGAGCAACCAACAAGACGAGAATAAACGTTGGATTTTTTTTTGCAGTCGACCAAGAAAATATACCTTCGATTAAAAGGCTTACTTTATTGGTAAGCGGGGAGCAGTATCATTTTTTTTTTTTGGACTTTGGAGCAGCAACGTATAAATACTAAAGCATTAAATGTAAAGCCTGTAGGCGAAAAATTTCATCAAAAGATCTTAAAAAGAAAATCATCCCGTGAAAATTTTTTTTTATCGCGGTAAACAAAATTATGTAATACAGGATGTCAATCTTTTGCAAGCTTTGAAAAGATGGATGAACTTCAACCTTTCGACTGAATTTAAAAAAAAAAACGATTATTCCACACCGAAGCTTATTTGAGCTGCTTTAGATACGATAATTATTCGTTTAAAAATTTAAAATGAAACTAAAATTTCACAAGGTAATGCACCTCATCAACGAAAAAAAATTCATCTTGGGGTTATTTCTCAACCTGTATTTGGGAAAATTACAGGAAACAGCTCCTTTAAACCTGCCACAGACAAGGACGTCGCGTAGGACGGAGCTCATCACCCCCCCCTTCCCAACCAGTTGAGAAGGTTGATAAAAAAACGTATAAATTGAGAAAATTTTACAAAATATTGGTTGAGACAAAAAGAGAAAAATTGTGCCGGCTGCACGAACTTACCAACATGAATTTGGAACTTCTAAAAACACAATTTTAGTGCCGAAGAATCCTATTTTCGCTAAAAAATTTGCCCTCGCTTCTCTCGAGCATAAAATTACGTGTTATTTATTTAAAATTTTGTGAATTTGGGCTCCCAAAAAAAAAGCGTTTTCTATACGATAAAAACCATACATTTCACTTTGCAAAAAAAGTCTAAATTTTTGTTGGCAAATTTTTTTATCCCCCCCCCTGGAAATTGGCTTCGTTACGTTCCTGGCCATAGACATCACGAAGTTGAGAAATAGCATTAGCATACAGTGCAGACGGGTAGTACAAGCAAATGCAAGTTAAAAAATGCAGTTCGAAGATCCCCTTTCCCCCTAAGATAGCGCTGTACAGGCATCTAATAATATAACAAATTAACAATTTCAGAAATTCCATTCGACCACCAATTCAAGTGGCAGACCTCGCAGAAAAAAATTTTTCCTACAAATTTTGTCGTGTATAGGTTTTATCTATCTTGGTTATTGAAGGGGCAGTATTTGTTTAAAATTTTACAAGCTCCTTCAAATAATCTAAATAGTTAAATTTCGTACAATACCAAAAATGTAGCAAAAGTTGTCCACTTAACGGTCTGCTATTCGGTATTACGATTTGAGCAAATTTTTCACTCTCAAAATTCGACAGAGGCTGATTCGGCAATGTAAAATTGTTACGAATGAAAAATCTCCCCCAAAATCATGATACTGAGAAGTGGACCTTGTAGAAGGAAATTTTTGCAGCATTTTTGGTTATGTACGAAATTTACCTATCTCGGTTATTTGAAGGAGCTCTTCAAATTAAAAACAAATGCTACCCCTTTATTAATAAAGATAGGCAAAAGCTGTAAAGCTGTACAGGATGAAATTTTTGCGAAAAATTTTTCCCTGCGGTTTTTACGGAATTTTTAAAATCCTGTATCTTGTTTAGTTTTCGATTTACGTGAAATATGCATAGAACTTTTCTTGTTCCACATAAAAAGATCTATTAAAAAGCTAATATACAATTTTTGCTTACATTAAAAATTGAAGGTACTACAACACTGAAATTTAAGGGAAAATCCCGATTTTATGAAAAATTTTAAAATGCTATAGCTGTTTCAATATTCAGTTTAGACATGATATGTATAAACCCTTTTTTATTATGCATAAAAAGATCTACTCAAAAGGTCATACACAATTTTTGCTCAAGTGATAAACAGAGGGCGTAGCATCGGTTCAAAGGTGGAAAAATCAGAATATGACATTTTCTTATCAATCTAAAAATGCATATCAAATCAAAGGAGTTTAATTTCAAAGAGTAATCATGTTGATCTGATCGTCTAAAATTACGAAGATACGAATTACGTAGGAAGTGAAGTGTTTATCTGGTTGGCGATTCAAGTTATCAAATAACAGGGGCAAAATTACTCCCAAATCGTCCAAGTTGCGGGTGTATTATTTGCGAGGTGTACTGATTTGGTTATTCGTCAATATGTCACCCGTTCCTCAAGTTCACGATGTCGCCGATGGCAGGTTACACCAAATACACTTTCAATAAGTTTGATGAAAAAATGAGAGAAAAAAAAAACTGACATTTTGCTGATTTTTGAACAAATCAATGCCAACTTTTTGTCAAAACGATGTTTCAAATTGAAACCACGATTTTAAAAGCAGTATCCTCCTGATACTATTTTTCATATTATACTCCCAACCCCCGGTTATTTCTACTCTCAATACGTGTGTTCTTTTTCAAAAAATTGATCTTTAACCTATCTTCGATTTCGTCCAACCTATTACGTCATTTAATCAAAATTCCAATTTAGAGACTTTGAAAAATGAAAAAGCTATAAAAACCTTTATCCAAGCGAAAAGCAACCATATTCTTTCTAATTCGAAACGTTAATATCAATATAGGATAGATCAGTATCTTCTCTCTATTTCTTCACCAGTCAACACCCCGGGAGACTTGTTTTCTTGAAAAAAAAAAAAAAAAAAAAAAAAAAAAGACCATCTATAAAACAAATATTACAGCAGATATTTACCCCTTGGCTGCTCATTCTAATAAAAATGATCTAATATAGGTATAGGCCTACCGTACAGGTACGTAACCATGTATATATGCGATGTACGATAAATAGACTAAAACGAAGGAAAATTGTGGCGCCATTCTGCAGCATTCGAACGATTGCTGGTACAGTACGAAAGCGATGAAACGTCGTTGAAAACCACACCATAAACATATTTACTCAGCAGGTGTAATCGTATGATACACTTCACGTTGAAAAATAGACAATCAATTACTTAAAATATTGACACAAGGAATCTATTTTTAACGAAGGCAGCCTACCACGAGTATAACCTAATATCTACTTTTTATAAAAAGGTTCACACCTAGAAAATGATCTACACACTGCGCAGGGAGGCCGTACACAGTTCATTAGCCAAATATCGTAAAAATGAAAATTTGAGTATCACTGATAGATAAAATGAAACGTAACCGGAAGGCATATATTCAATATCGGCGGGATGAGTCCGGCCATTAATTAATACACCAAGTAGCCCGAGTACGAGTATATATACTCGAATAATAATACACTGGTAGCGATATTAGCGAGCGAGAAGCGCGCTTAGAAGATTTTTTTTTTATTTCAATCAATACACTCGCACACTTACAACATACGATACGCTTCATCTTTCCACCATAATACCAATTACCTTGTAAACTAAAAGAGATATTTTTAACACCGGAACGAGCCTTGTAGTAAAAGGGTGGTTTTGAGTGGTTTTTTTTTTTTTTTTTTTACCAAAGTGTCGTGTCCGCTTGTCCAGTTCTGGTCAAGGGGTACAGCGTTTAAAAACATATGCTCAATTTGAACCTGCGGTGTCTACTTTGCAGCCCGAAGTGTTGAGAAGTAAGTGAAACTGTTATAGTCGCCTTGGCTGTCACGAAAAAAGGTGTTTCCAAAAGTGAATTAATTTTTCAAATCATCTGCACTTTGAGTTACGGTGTTGATTTTTCTTCATATCTATTTCTCTTTTAACCCTCTGGCCTCGTTCCCTCACACTCTCTCTCTGTTTCGTAATGTTTTCTACCCTTTGTTTTATTTATTCGATACTTTGCGTCGAGAACTTGTTTATCTGTAATTAAACACTATATCGGGAGGACTATTCGAAGTGGGAAAAAACAAAAACAAATTAAGAATACAAATTCGAGCCCACGATAATGAGTCGAAAATTGCGTTATTTTTGTTACCTATTCGTACATGTTACTTCTGACCTGTTTGGTTGAGCGACTATGAATGTTTTGAAATTTTTGCTATTTGTATGGTACTCACCTGAAACAAACAAAAATTAAATAAAATTAGAAGATGTGCAAATAGAACGGTTAAGTAATTTTTTTTTTCGCTGTAGGCTAAATTAATCATACTGGGTGGGAAGGAGTGGGAGGGGGGGGGACTTGAACGAGTACAAATTGAACAGATGCCCAAGATGAACCTTGGAAACATCACAATTTTTCATTCTCATCCATCGATCAATACATTAGATCGATCTTCGGAATTAATCTTGGTTCAATTTCAACAGAGTGCACGTTTAAGTGATTGATAACTGCTCAAAGAAATACCAAAAAAAAAAACAACAACTGACCAGTACATATCAATATAAGTTTTACAAATGAAATCCGGACTGAACCAACAGTTATGGACCTGGTGATACGTTCAAGTACACATATTTTTTCAAACGCATCGATATGAAAACAACATATTTCTCAATCGTACAAAAAAAAGCATAGCGAAACGTCGACACCACCAAAAGGAACATCTAAGACCTATGCTAAATCTACATACCAAATTTCAACTTCCCAGCTCGATTTAGAGGGGTGGAGGGGACGGGGGGATATGCGAGACACACACTAGAAAAATAAGAAAAATCGACAAAAAAAAAACAACTTTTTTAGGGCTGTGAGGGAGTTTAATAAGGCTGAAAATTCGAGACATTCGAAAAAACACATCTAGAACCACCACGAAATATACGTACCAAATTTCAACTTGCTAACTCAGTTTGGAGGGGAGTTACGCGAGGAACAAACTAAAAAAATAAGAAAACACGTCCAAAAAACCAAACACCTTTTCCAGGTTTGGAGGGGGGGAGGGGGGAGGACTGGTGATCATTGTCATGGTAGTATTGGTGATGAGGTCAATGGGTCTGAAAAGTAGAAACCCCAAAAAGGTACATCTACTGCCAACATATCAAATTTAAACTTCCTAGCTGAACTTGGAGGGGAGATGTAGGAGGAATATTTTCATTCAAGGTCAAAAAGGGGGAAACCTCCATATCTCGCCTCTTGATAGACCCAGAAGGCTAATTTTTGTATATGTTATACAACTTTAGATTGTCTAAAGATTGGTTTAAAAAATTACAATTTTTGCGATTCAAGCCCCTCAGCACCCCTTGCCTCAAAATTTGGACACAACTGAATTTCGACTCGATGTCATCCCCACTCCAGAATATAAATTTAGCCGCCAATCCATGCCTATTCTTCAAATTTGATCGATTTTGGCCGGTATCGAGCTGAGCAAATAATTTTTTTGTTTCTGGGGGGGGGAGGGGGAATAGAATAAAATAAAAACAAATATCCGACATGGCCAAAAATGGTCTTCATGGTCGTAATGGTCTTTTAGGACCCCAAAACTAATTTTGTTGATTTCCCCTTCCCCCCTCAACCGTCGTGGGTTGATGGACCGTAATAGCCTGGTTTTCATTAACAACACGACGTAGAAAATCAGGCTAAAAATATGGAAAATATCCGAAGTAAAAATCTCAAGCTAACATTTACTCAATTGCTATCGCGACATTTCGTATTTCCACGAGCACCGTGCACTCGCATCCGCGGATTTTATATTCTGCTACATAAACATTTATATAGGTATCTTACACATCGAGATGAAATTAAAAACGATAAAATTTTCGTAGCATTTTTCGCTGCTCGAATGGTAACACGCGCTAATATAAAATCCGAGTCACAATTTCATCAGTAATTTCGGCGAATTTCGACGTTAAAATTGCAATAAAATTTGACAAATTTGCAGTCTGTGATGACTTTTTTACGGGCCGGAATTTTACCAAAAAATAACGCGTAAATTTCTGCATAACCGATGAAATTTATTTTTGATTTAGTCCGGTACGAGAGAATAAGTAGGTACAAAGAGGGTAGTAAAAAATTACAGCCCATAAACAACGTATTATACGGCTTTTGGCCGGATTAAATTTTAATTAAATAAAAAAATATATAGATTTAAACGAATACCATTTTCGCGTTGCAAATAGAAACGAAGCCCGAAATACCCAATGTAGGTATTATAAGGAAAACGAAAAATAATTCGGTTTAATTACTCTTTACAAATTCATACCTAATTACATGTCTAGTATAAAAAAAAAATAAATAAAAGAAGTTAACTTTATTGTAAATCTGCGAGGCGAAGGAAAATTCGCGAATATTTTGTGGTAATTCATTTCAGCCATTGGGAAAATTTATATTTCTTTTTTCAACTCTTCGTTGGATAAAATTTTAATTGAAAAATTCCAAAAAATACCCTTACACTTATCTCGCAAGCTAGAGCATAAAATAGTACACAGTATCTCAAAGATGGCAAATAATCGTTTAACTGTTTCCGAGCTATTGAATAAGCATAGAGAGAGGTTCGCTCTCCACGTACCCAGGTACGTACTTAACATTATACTGAAAATAATTATACTAACATAAGAGAGCATAAGCAGCAATGGAGGAAAAAAATCTCATCAAAAGGGTAAATCATACTTACGCGCTCGATCGACAAACAGCCTTTTTTCTTTACTTTTTAATTGAGACTTCATCGGAGAAATTTTTTGAATAAAGTATTTTTTTTTATTTTTTAAACGCTGCAATTCAGCGTGGAAAATAGAAACTGCCTGGTACATACGGTAGCATTACTAATACGATTATATAAGTGAAAGAAACAACCCTTTTATTCGGTTCGTATACCTATACCTATACCTATACCTGGTATAAGGAAAATAATCATCAACGGAAGGGGAAGCAAAATACTAAAAAGAAGAGGTGAATATAAATCTAGCGTTAAGGCTTTATTATTCATAATCAGGTGCAAACGTATATAACTGACTGATACGTTATAAATAAATAATGCAAGCTATATGCACTTTTAGACGATATGAATTTTTAAAATACCCGTGTAATGGTTTTTAATAATATTTTTCGCTTCTGCGATATTATACTTTAGGTATAATATATATAATATAATGTGCTATGGCTATATATATATGTTTAGTTCTGCGTGAGCTTTTTTAATACGCGTGTATGACTCGGTCTGGTGAATAATTTACCGTGTTTTTCTTTACTTTGTATTCGTATCGTCGAAAGAGGTAGTAATTATCGATCATTGCTCTAGCTCGTAATGCTATTTAAACGGTATTTTCAACTTGTTATTATACCTGAGTAGAAAAAGCGAGATAGAGGAAGAAAGGTGTTGTTTGTAACCTTCTCGACGAATTTCGAGTCGAGGGGGGGAAAAAAAGGAAAGAAAAAAGGTGTTAAAATGTGATTAATATTCATATCAGCAACTAGTTAATCATCGAGTGTTGATGCTCGCGTATTTGGCGAGTATTTAAGGAAGCATTTTTTTTTTTTTTTTTTTCGTTTTCGGGCGTTAATTGATACGAATTTTTTTTAATACGATAAGTACCTAGTCGTCAAGTAGCAGCGAATAAGCTGGGTGGAGTCCTTTTTTTTCTTTTTTTGGAAGGGGGAATTTAATTATAACCTTTGTTTCATTATTGTTCGATTCATAAATAAGGTTTTAGCTTGAGGAGTCCTCCAAAGTATTTTGGGTAGGTACGTACTTGAGATATTTCTAACGAATGTTGGTTAAAATGTTGAATTAATCATATTCGATGATGCTTTTTTTTTTTTAGAATTATCCATGTTAATGAATGTAGCGTTAAATTTTTTTTTTTTTTTTCAAATGGCGTCATCAAGTGAGGTAGATTTTGGTATGTGGCGGATAATGTACATTAGAATAATATTAGGAAAAAAAGAACATCGCCTTGAGATGCTTTTTGAGCTCGATTTTCACAAAATAATGAAGTCTCACTTCCGTATCAAAACTACCCAAAAAGTAACTCGGGTCTTCCAATTTCTCTCGAAAATTTTTTTGTGAGTTCCCCTCAATAGTCTAGCGAAGGAATTACCGTCGTTTCGGTTGTAACCCTACAAGGGGGAGGGACGGTCCCTGTAATTTTCGAGTCTAAAAGCTCAAGAGGGTTATATTTCAAGTTTGGTTAGACTAAGGGTAAATTTGTTTACGTAATTTTATTAATAATTTAAACGAGATTCAAAATTTTTAAAAATCAAATTCGAATTTTTGAGATGAAATCTCAACTTTTTATGATAAATGTGAAAGTTGAAAGCTACCATTTGAAAATTTGAAAAAATTTCCACGAATAGGACTTTTTATGCTAGTCTCAAATAATCAACTTTTAAAATGACATCTCAACACCCCTGGGAGGCACAGGGGTTCTCAATTTTGGTCAAAATTAAAAAAAAAAGGTAAAAGTGAAGTGACACATCGATTCCTACTAATTCAAATACGCTGAGTTTGATTATTGACTTATTTTTTGGATTAGGCCCTTTTAAACGATCCTACCAGGCCCTCTCAATATGGTCAAAATTCAAAAAATTGAAAAAAAACAATTGAAAAATCGATTGTTACTAATTTAAGGTCACTGAGCATAGATATTCACTTATATTTTTGAATTCGTCGCCCCAAGTGCCCCCGTAGCCACCTGAACAATTGAAAAATACTGGAAAACGATGAAAATAGCGTGCAGCATATCAATTCGTACCAATTCGATACCGTTTTACCAAAAATTTGAAAAATATGGGTACAGAAGAGTCGGATGGAGAGAGTAAGCCGATATTCGAACTCAGCGTCCTCAAATTTGTAAGAATCAACGTATCACATTATGTTTTAAATTTTTCTAAATGTTAACAATGCTGGGGCCCGGGGGCGGGGGGGGAGTTCACAGGGTTGGATCAAAACAGTGAGTCGATATTCACGGTCAGCGACTTCAAACCAGTAAGAATCGATGTGTCAATTAATTTTTTTCAATTTTGACCATATTGAAAGGGGTGATGGTGGGGAGGGGGAGGGGGAGGGGATTAACTGGCTAGGATTAAAACAGTAAACCGATATTCGAACTCAGCATCCTTGAATTAGTAAAAACCGATAGGCCACTTCATTTTTCCAGTTTTTTGGAAAATTTTCAAAACTGTGGACCCCCTCTACCCACCAGGGGTGATAAGATCCAGTTTTTAAAATTAGCATGTTGAAACGAACATAAAAAGGTCTCTTCATGGTAATTTTTTATGATTTTTAAATGGTACTTTTAACCATTTCACTCATCATGAAAAGTTGAGCTTTCATCTCAAAAGTTCAACTTTGAGCATTTAAAATTTTGACCATCGATTCGAATTTGCTCTGGATTACTTATAAAACTGCGCAAACAGATTTATTCCATGTCTAACCAATCTTGAATTATGAGCCTTCGAAGTTGGGCTATTTGGCGAAAAATAGCGATTGCTCAAAAATTACAAGGGCTATCCTCCTCCATCCACCATCCCCCGAAAGATCGGTGATTCTTTCATCTTACCATCGAGCGGGAATTCACAAAAAAATTTTAAGCGAAATTGAAAGACACAAGTTACTTTTTGAGTCGTTTTGATATGAAATAAGCCAGAAGATATTCGAATCGTTCACTTATGGAATAGAAAAAAAGAGAACAGGGAGATGTTTTTTCTTGAACAGTAGTGGGGGTACAGGTATAGATATTGCAGTGAATAGTTGAACCCCCCCACCGGTAAAGTACATTCAAGACCTACCCTAAATAAGCTCATCAAATTTCAACATCTTAGCTCATTTGCGAGGGGGGATAGTGGAAACCCCCATTTCCTTCCTTCTAATAGACTCAAGATGCTGATTTTTGGATATGTTATGCAACATGGGATAGTCTATCGATTAGCTCAAAATGTAACAATTTATGCGATGTTTGCCACTTAGGAATCCCCCCCCGCCCCAATTTAGACACGACTAAATTTTGATCCTAGATATCTAATCTTCCGCCAAACTGAGCTTATTGATCGAATTGGAGCGATTTTGGCCAGTATCGAGCAGAGTAAATGATTTTAGTTTCAAGAAATAAAATGGGTGGGGGTATTTCTTGATTCAAAAATTTTTCGGGAGGAGGAGCCCTTCACAATGTTCTATGATAATTTTCAAAATCTAAGGACAGAGCCCAGTCACCTATGTTATAGGTAGATGACCGTTCTCGCCTAGGAAGGAGGACCTTCTTTTTACGCTCACACTTTGATTTTATCATCAACGAAGCAAAAATCTAAACACCAGCACCGTACTTATCACCCATGGACGTGGCAAAAACGCTAAAAAAAAAAAAAGAAACAGGATTGTGTGTTTAATGGGCCGAGAACAATCTAACAAGGTGTAATATGGTATAAATGTAGTTTAGTCTTAAGGCTGTCGCCAAATTCAGCGATTAGGTTCAGACCAACCCTTATTTTATTTCTCAGGGGCAAGCGATGGAAATTGCGCGACCTCAATTATCCCAATAGGTACAAAGATGGTTCGAAGATTGGAAAACAAAAAAAAAAAAAAAAAAAACCATATATACGAATGCAGGCACTATCATTAGGATACTCGGCAATTACCTTAAACGTTCGATAAAACATCGCCGCCGCGCTCGGCATCAATGTGAAAAATATAATAGAATGAAAGAGAGGAGGGAAAAAAAACCACCATATACCATACTGATATCGAGTTACATACACCATTACGTCCCTTAAATATACCACTTTTGCTACAGACATTCATTTCATCTTTAAGAGACCTCGATTTCAGAGATATAATGATAACTTACCTACGTACACACGAAAATCTCATTCAAAGAATTATTTCTTCCATCGCAGTGTTGTGTTGCTCACAAAAAGCCGAATCGTTTAATACGCTAAGTACGAAGACACGAAATACGTACTTAATGTCTACGTGCAGCCAGGTACTTACCATCATTGTAGATTATTTTTTTGTCGACCCGGTCTGCACCGAGTACAGATTGCAGAATGGTACACGAAACAGGAACGAATCGTGCGAAAAATTTGTCCACTGTTCGACGCTGGTAATGGGCCAGCGCCACACCGATGAGGCATTTTTCAACATTGTTGACGACGACAGAAAATCTGCTACTTTCACGAACGTACAATTCGACCCACATAAGTTCAACCATTTCGAATAATATCGTAGACTTGGTTCGTGAGTCTGACTTCGAATGTTTTTAATGTACTATAAGTACGAACGTAAAGTTGGTTAAACTTTACGAACCCACAGATATTCCTATACAAGATGCACGATAAATACTTTATATATATTGTACTTCTTGTGCTTATAACGGGGCACACGAGTACCAATAGGAATAGTGCGAAAAAAAAATTATATAAACAATGCATAAATGTACAATGTACACGAATCCGAAGTAGAATAAAATTTCGGTTTATTTATGTTTGGGAATTTTTTGTTTTTTTTTTTTCGAATAAATTTTTGATATTTTAAGAGCGAAACAATAAGTGCGCCTGGTTAAACCGAGTTGTAAAAAGTTTGAGAAAACATTTGGTACGAAAAGTTTGCTTTTCAAATGGTTCATAGATGACCTCTAGAATTTTAATCAATAATAAACTAAAATCCGGCGTATTTTTTGCGCTTTTTTTTTTCTTTCTCTCTCTCTCTCTCTCTCTCTCTTTCGTAGCTTTTCAAGGTTTTTGAACACAAGTTTAACGCGGCCGCCTGCTAGTTTTTATGGGTTTTTCATTTTGCCTGCTACTCTAACAACGCGTCAGCTTCATGATTCGTTTTTATGAGCTTTTTCTTTCTAGGCTGTTTGCCCTCCTCTTAGTCGGCTGACAGGATAGGGTGAGAAAAAAAAAACATCACGATGGTTTCATGCATTCGTGTTTTTTTTTTCTTTCTTTCTTTTTAGCTCGATACTTGTTCGAAGGAAAGAGAGAGAGTACGCTGAGGGTAAAATGAATGCTGCGAAGTTGGTGTACAAACGAGAATAGGAAGTCCAGTTCATTTTCTACGACCCCCATTTTCCTCTTCTCAGCTCACTCAGTCAGTACTTGCACTATCTATACAGGCACACTTACATACACTACACAATTTACCGTTTAAGTGCGACCAGAGACGAATTTCAAGCTTCGTCACCCCTTGGGTGTAATAGATTATAAAAAGTTTTTTTTTTTTTTTTTTCCTTTCCAGAAGTACGAGAATGCGAGTGTTTTTTTTTTCCTTCAACTTCTTCTGCTTTTTCAGTTTCTTTCTGTATTTTTTTTTCTTCTTTTTTTAATAAAACCAGATGACTGATTTATATGGTGGACGTAATGCTTTTCTAGAAATTATAACAAGTAGGCGTAGGTTTTTTTTTCTATTTGGTCTTGTTCCAGTATATATATGTATATATACGTTCGCTGTGAAATAAGTATATTTTACGTACTTATTCAATTAGTGTCGCGAAACAAACCGCAAAGGTAGATTTATTGGCTGTAGTAATAATATAGTCGGGTCTTTTTTTATATGCGAACGTAACGCTGAGTTGAATTATTTTCGAGATAAGTAATTTTTTCGACTAAAACAGAGGTTTGTAGTTACTATTAAAAATCCCATCGAGTTATATAATGATCTCTTAGCCTCGTGTGGAAGTTTTTTTTTTTTTTTTGGTTCAAAATTAAGCATATTTTTGTCGTTTTTTTTTTTTCAGAATTACCGGTTAGTGATATAACTGATAAGGTTTCTGATCAATTTGAAAATACGAAAATCTCAATTACATTGTGAACCGTTGCCCCTAGAAAAAATTTTGAAGATACATTATCGATTAGAAATTTTATCATCTACAATGTTGCTTCCATGTAAACTTTTTCTAGGATGCAGCGTTCTCGAGTAAAATTGAGAAATACGATTTTTAAAATTCCAAATTTTCGATTTACCCATTTGCTTCAATTCCTAAATACCAACAAGTTCTGACTTGAAAAAAAAACATATCAAAATAACGACGAATTTTAAATAAAAAAAGTGCGTTTTTTCACTATTTTGTTGGAGGGGGGGGGGAGACCATCCAACAATGTTTTATGATAAACATCGCGATTAAAGGAATCTGAATAAGGATATTTTTGAGTAAAAATACAATTAAAATCAATTTCAATCGTCAGCGTAAATCAAGCTATTAAGATGCATCGACCTACGAAAGACAGACAAAAGTAAAAGGAGGGAAGGAGACGTTTCAAAAAAATTCATTTCAGACTCCTTGGAAAACGAATGAGACTATTTTTGAGCAAGTAAGCATGCCAAATATGCATTTCTGTTCTCGTTATCAATATTATTTTTTCATCCCCCCTCCCCACTTCAAAAATCTAAATCGTTTAATCGGCTCAGTACCGACCAAAATTATTCAAATTAGGCAATTTGTCTTAAATTGTGCAAAAGTCACTCATAATCATCTTTAATGTTTTTAATTTTTCAATTCTTGTATTGTTTTCTTTTTTTTTTAATTTTTTTAATTTTTATATTCTTTCATTTTCACCATAATTATCAAAAACGTCACGCTTTCACAGCATGACCCCCCCCCCCCCCCCCAATTTTAATTTTTATATTCTTTCATTTTCCCCATAATTATCAAAAACGTCCCGCTTTCACAGCATCCCCCCCCCCCCCGCCCTAAGACATATCCATGTCAATAAAAATTTTTAAAAATTAAAAAATTTAATAAAAAATTAAAAAGTTGAAGAAATTTATTTATCTATTAAGAATGTGACATATTTTTTAAATAAAAAAATAATGAATGATTTCTGCACTTCATGTTGAAATGTCCAGTTCAATAAATGTAAAAAAAATTGGATGAAATGTCAAATGTGACCTGGAAATTAGAGGACTGATTTTATAATTTCATTTTAATTTCAGATAAAAGAGAAATGAATTATTTTTGCTTTTTACGTTAAAATGTTTAAGATATCCATGATCTGGAATTTTTCTCTGAAAAGGAAAAACTGTCTACTAAGGTACTTTCCTTCAATTTTAAAACCTTTTTTTTTCATTTTAAATTTAGAAAAATTTTTTCTAAAGATATGTTAAATAATGATGGTGATAGAGGGTCTCCCTGTTTTACCCCCCCCCCCCTCCCACTAAATCTGTAACAAATCTTGCTTGGGCGTTTTCATACATTTTTGATATAATTCTTATAAACACTTTTGGAATACCTTGATTTATCATTGCTTTTATCATGAAATTGTGATCAACTGAGTCGAATGTTTTTGAAAAATCCATAAAAAAATGAAGTTAAATTTATTTGGTATTTTTTTCCCCATTATTTGGTTTACTGCATGGAGATTATCTATGATAGAGTAAGCCGATCGAAAACTTACCTGATTGCACAGTTGTTGAGTGTTTACCATCGCATTGATTCTGTTCATTATTAGTCAGGAGAACACCTCAGTTAGAGTGCTGTTTAGGGTAATGGATCTGTAGTTTTCGATCAAACATCTCCTTTTTTTAAAAATTAATATTATTTCTAATTCACTCCAATCGTAAGGGATTGTTTGTTTTTTTCAAAAATTTTGTTGGACAGATCATGTAGCACATTTACTAGTCTCTGCCCTCCTTCATATTCTAATGCCCTGGAGCTTTTTTGTTTTTCAGATTTTCCAGAATAAATTTCACTTCCGAGTAGAGGAACGGCACCGCCGAGGGTATTAAATAAATAAAATGAAAAAAATCACCTCACCAGCCACCACTTACGATAAATGGCGTGTTTCATCGAGGTATCTCCGAATCTTATTAATTTTTACACGTTGCTGTAGGTATAACGAAGATTAAAAGGTATTTTATCGGTATATTACCACCACTGAGACACGCTGGTATTAAGATTTAATATCTAAAATAGGCTATACAAAGGCTACACGGATACGATTTATTCAGACATATACGACGTAGGTCTGGCAACATTTAGATACATTGTCGTATCGCCATCTCTAATTCGGTCGGTGTGGTAGCTTCTCGTCTACCACGCTACGAATATTTTCCCACTAAATGAAGTTTAAAATATTGTTTGTTCGATGATGAAAAGTAATTAGATGTGTGTTTCGTGGCAATATCGTTATCTACATATATGCAAGTATATAATAAAACTGAAATACGAGAGGTTTGTGTCGAGTTCCAGCACAACACTAAGAGGTAAGAGGTAAAACGAGAGGAGAAAATACAAGTGCAGCGTTTTCTGGCATCCTAATAATATTTAGTTGCTTGAAACGAAACGATGAAGAAGAAGATGATGAAAAAAAATTAGAAAAAATATATCATAAATATCGGTAGCGAGCTTTTTCGCGTTGTCTTGTACACAGCACACGAAATTTAAAATTGTATGGAGACAACGCGATGAAGTTAGGGAGCAGATTCGTATGTATAAGTATGTACTTGGTACTGCTACACGAGCAGGAGTGGTACCACTAAAAAACGCAGCAGGTAGCTTAAGCAGTCAAATAAAAATTAATAGTAACGATCTTCGAAAATAACTACAAACATGGTCAAACAGTGCCATATTTAATTTTTCAGTTCAACTCTGTCGTAATAATAACATTACGTTGTATATCTTCTAGCATTATTGACGACTGTTTTATATTCGTTTCCACGCCAGCATTATCTATACTTTTTTTTTTTTTTTTTTTTCATTATAACGTATTAGCGACTATGCCTAGATTTCGTGAATCTTGTCGCGTCGCCACGTGTGTGTGTGTGTGTGTATGTGTGCATTTTTCATTTTAACTTTTACCCTAAATTACGACTTGGTGCTTTTTAGAATATTATTAATTTTTTTTTCTCTTCTCTGTCTCTTCCTCTGCTTCGTTTACGTCTTTTTATACTCGTTACACTCAACATATACCTCTACACGTAATAGTGGATGTATTTTATATGTAATACATCTGCGACGAAATATATGTTACGTGTCTGTTTCTGTGAAGCACTCATTTATTACAAACAACCTGTCACATTACAAGTGTTTTGCTTTCTTTGTATGTAAAAAATTTTAATTGCAGCAACCACCACTGAGATACACGTACTCGTAGGTTTTAATTTGAAACGTTTGTTTTGGAAGAGAGAGGAAAAAAAAATAAAAAACAGCACCGTACAGTTTACAAGATTCTTTGACCGGATTCCTTAAGGAGTTACGTGGTCTACTAATACGAGTATGTTTTGATGGTGGTATGAGGGCGCCAGTGTACACCCCGATAGAAGGAATTCGGATCACAGGTGGCGTTTCGAAATAGGAAATTATTATGGTTTATGAGTACCGCAGGGTTAACTCGACGTTCGCAGATTTTTTACCCAAAATGATCGTCGTACATATGTTTAATATAGATACGCTCTGTTTACAATATTCGTTTTATCGTTTCGGCGTTTTTTTTCTTCTTCTTCTTCTTCTTCTTACATCTGTACCAGCAGACTTCGATTAGAATCGATTCGAGTACCACGAGATTTTGTGGAAAACCCTTCATAAGCGAAAATACCAAGCTATGAATATTTCGGGCGAAAAAAAAAAAAATACCTTGAGAAATACGAAAAAGGAAAAAGTTATTCGATGCTTTGGTGCGGCACAGCGCAGTGTGGCGAATTCGTCGAGTGATATATGACTCGAGGTCGTATACAAGAGGGGTAAAAAAAAAAAGCACGTTTAATTGATGGCATAAGTTGGAATATATATTCAAAAAATTGGCGAGAAAAAAATGAAGAAGAACGTTTACAATGTGCTTAAAAAGTTTTTAACGCGAGTTTTTCCTTCGCTCTATTCAATAATTCGTTTTGCAAAATTTCACAACTTTTTAACTTAATCACGTCGAAAATGGATAAAATTTCTAGCCTCTTTATACTCCAAAAAAAGAGAAGGGGGGGGGGGTCCCTTCAGCCTTCTGTTGCGGGTAATTGTTGGTTGATTATTTAGGGTCGTCGTAGTCGTGACGTTTGCTCATGCTACCCACCCTCCCACCTCCCCTATCCCTCGCCTTATGCCATCGGTTGCTAATGTTTGTTTAATTTATTAAACGTTTAATTAAGATTGGCTCGTTTTTGTATCGAGTGCTCGAAGAAAATTCAAATCCTGTAAATACGAGTAACTATACAGCTCGAATATATATTTCTTATAAAGTTAGCTTAAGTGAGATGGATAAAAATCACTGTACCGACGAATGGCAGGAAGGTAGGTAGATAGGTAGGTCTGTCTACAAAACATTCAAAAGACCGGATTAAGTTACCGGTTGCGAGGGAAATTTGACGAAGAATTTTTTACATGCGGCCGGGCCGGGCCGTGCAGTGTTCCTGTTGCGAAAGCTTAACATATTAAAACAATCCATCTTTTTCAATACGCTCTCGTCGTCGCTGGCTTGGTCTTGGTATCGTGGCAGCACCTGTTTCAACTTAAAAATTAATCTCTCAACTTGTAAAAATTTCGTCGAAAGGGTGCAAAGCATGGTATATAGACGGATACAGTGGTAAAGAAATGGGGGGGGGGAGGGGAGAGTAGGTCGGAATGACATTATATACGTGTTTTTCTCAAGCATCTTCGTATCGTCGTAGTCGTAGTCGTAACCCTTGCATGAATAATCCGTTCTCCCCCCCATGCCTGCCTCTTCTTTTTCTTTTTTTTTTCTATTTCGGCAACATCTTTCTTCAGTGTGTAATTTTTTTTTTCCTTCTCATTTTAAACGACGATTTTAAATGTTGTACGTATTAGGTTTTTAACTTGGAATCTGTAAAGTTATTAACGCTCGGCAGGATTCTAGCTAAATGTTATTAAATCACCCCCACAACGTAGATATGTTCACGTTGGCCAACTATTTCCATTCTGAACTTCATTAATTGTCAGATTTAACGTCAGGTTTACTCGTTTGGTTTTTTTTTTCTTTCTTTCTTCGGTACGTTGTGTCTTTTTCTGTCTTTTAAAGTACGCTTGGACCGACCAGACTGAAACCTCGAAAGAGGTATTTTTTTTTTCTCAATCAACTACCCTGCCTCCCTCTCGATAATAACTTCCTTTTGGAATGTAGCTGCTAATAGGTTTATACCTGTGGTGTACGACACGATGCATCTTCAACCCTTGTGTGTCCGTCTTATGCCTTGTATACCTAGCTATACTGTAAAGTTGACGCGTACCATCCGACACAGTGTTATTAATGATGGTTACCGATCAAGGGTAGCCAAAGCCATGATGGTTTTTACAGCCATCCTTTTCTCGTCATCCCCGCATCGTACACTATTGCTTTTACCGCCATAAATAAAGGTCCTGTATGCCGTTTACCGTTTTGACTAAAAGCCCTCTTCTTTCCCCCTCCCCCCCCCATTATTTTACCACCATCCGTATAAACGCTTTTTATCGCACTGTTTCTTGACAGATTGTTTATTTGGTTTTTAAAAATATTTTTTAAATTAGCTCACCTCGACTTTACACCATTCCCGTGCACCGGTCGACGTCCAGTTGGACGTTTTTTTTTTTTTTTTCGCCTCTATTTTGGAATAATAAATTTTTGCGGCCAAATAATCCTATTAGGTACTTCCACTTCGATACTATTGGAGAGACACGAGGGTGGTCCGTCGTATTTATCCGAGTGATTCATCCTTTCTTCTTAATGCGTCGCAATGGGCTTTCATTTTAGAGAAAAATAACTCGTGACTCGTGAGATTTGTGCGTTTGACAACAATTAGTCGTGTTTCGTCGAATAAATCCATTTTTCAATCGACTACATAAGCGAATCGTAAGGGTAAAAGTATTGGCAGTTGACAATACGAAAATTGGTTACAAAAGGGTGGTTTTTTTTTTTTTTTGTATTTTTTGCCTGAGCCGAATAACGAATGAACACGAAAATTTCGCTCGAAAAACTTATTCAGGTCTTTGGTTATCGTGTATTGGTATTTTTTTTTTTTTTTCATTACGGTGTGTTTTTGTCTTACGAATGTTATTTGTTTGCTTTTCTGCTTTGTTAATTTCATATAAATGATTTTCCCAACGTAGGTAGTGGTAGGTGTAAGTATGCTTTTTGTACCTCTAGTTCCAGATATTGTTTACAATAATACCACCAATACGAATGGATGAACTTGTTAAGTTGTTGATAGAAGAAATTATTTTGGTATATTGGAAAAGTATTATCGATATTTCAACAATAGTCGGTTTCTAGAATGAAAAAAAAAAAAACCTTATTTTCGAAAATTTTCCATTTCATTTCAGTATAGTATCTTCATACTAAATGAATCACATAAGGTTTGAATTTGCAACATCCCCCCTCCCCCTCCCCCTTCCTCGCTGATCTTCCGGAATAATTTTTTTCCTCGAAGAGTGAGTCCTAAGGAAAATTTTTAGCCGTTGTTCCCAGAGAAAAAAAAAGTAATTAATTGGTCCTACTTACAAAATGGCGGCCATCTTAATTAACCCACTCCCCCAAAATCAATATTTTCTCTTATAACTCCGAAACCATAAGACCAGCGATAAAATTTATAATGACGAAAAATATTCTACATAAAATTTGGAATATTTTTTGTCTTCGCGTTGAATCCGAGAGTGGTCGCCTTCGCGAGATATACACGCGTAAAGTTGCACATCGTGCTCAAAAAATGGCTCAAAATTAATATTTTTCTTCCATTACTTGAAAAAGATACGACTCGCAACAAAATATAATACTTACGCAAGGTAATTTGCTAGTGGTTGATAGGTAAGAAGATTTTTTTTACATTTTTAAAAATTATATATTATACTCCGTTTTACGAGAAGCTTTGATCTTTTTGATATGATCCATGAGTTTTTGAAACTGGCTGTTTCCGCAGTTTTGTTTTGGGAGGAGGGGGAGGGAGTGAAGCTCAAAAATGTTTGACGACTTTCCATCTAAATTTTTAATATCCTCACTTCCACCCATTCCACGACTTTTGAGCTCCTGTAAGCCCCCTACTATGTTTCAAAAATGAGAAAATATGCGAACCTGGTCCATGACCATATTAACTAAAAAAAAAGTGAGCTTTGGAAATGTCAATTTAGGTGTTATTGTCATTCCCATTTGGCAAAAACGAAGTGAAAGCCAAAGTTCGTATGTATTTTATTCTGAACCCTTCTACGTACCTCGTTCGGATGAAATTATATATTTCTTACTTACATCACTTATGGGGGGGGGGGGTGTTAGATAGCTATAATCCTCTCCTTCACAAATTTTTCAAGCATCAGTTTAGAAACATGTTCAAGACAATTTTAATTTCAACGCTTAGTAAAAATGCAGCGCATGGAGCTCAAAACTACACCAAAAACGCCTTTTCCAAGCCACTCGTAGTTCTTCCGAGAGAAAAAATCAATTACTCCGCCCCATACCGGCCAAAATTGCTGAAATTTAAAATTTCGCCAAAACTTGCCAACTGTATTTTTTTATTAAAGTTTGAACGGTCCTTGGTCCAAATTGAGGGAAGTCTATTTTTGGGGATGAGGGTAAGTGGGGGTGAAAAATCGAAAAGTGAAAAAGTTTCACAGTCAATCGATAGGGAATCGAAAGAGCTAAAACATATCCAAAAATGAACTGTCCACGTTGATTACAGCCCAAGAAATCGACCAATTTGGAAAATTTTACAAATATTTCGACAACTGTTCGTCTGCACAGGTCGTACTAATAATTCACCTAGGGCATCGAAACTTGGTATGAAGTTAAGGGTGTGTCTTTTGAGGTTGTCGACCCGCCATCCCTAACCCATCCCATTACAGGTCCAAAAAACCCATTTTTTAAAAACGTTTTAGATTAATTGCTCGCCTATACAGGTCGTCCTAATTGACCTAGCGCCTTGAAACTTTGCACACAGGGGGGGGGGTGATGCAGGGTGTGATTTTTGGGGGTCTCAACCATTTCTGCCCAAAGAAGCCTCTACTGCAATCCTGCAAAGAGATCACCCATTCCTCTTCTTAATTCCTTTTCGCACTTGAAATATCAAACTGCCATCCCCCACCCCCCACGACAACATATCCATGTCAACATTTTGACGTAAAGTTCAGAAATCATTCGCGATCTTGAGTTTTTGACCGAATACTTCAAATCAAAAATTGAAAACATTACTCAACTTGGACATTATCAAACTGTCCGTCCCTTAAGACGTATCCACGTTAACATTTTAACATAAAGTCCAACATTTTACTCGACTTGAACTTTTTAACATAAAGCTCAACAATCCAATCAGCCACAGTCATCTTTTTTCGTAAATTTTATCAAACTTTCCCATCCTTAAGATATATCCATGCTAACATTTTGACATAAAGGCCAAAACTCAAAACCGTTACACTCTTCAAAAAATAATCCCCAGCCCCAAGACATATCTGTGTCAAAAAAATTAAAAATTAAAAAATAAAAGAAATCAAAATAGAAGAAATAAAAAAATAAAATTTAAAAGTTGAATAAATGAGCAAAGAAATCGATCCCTCTTCTAAAGGGCTTCATTTCATCTTACTTCTGTAAAACAAATTAGAAAAAAAATCCTCCCAGCCAATGATTGTTGTACAATGGTACAATCCCTTATTTTTCTTCCAAATTCTAGCCTTCCCACTGATAAGTTTCCAAGTGCAACCGTGGGGGGGAGGGCGAGGGGATAGGAATGAGAGTATTCAAATGATAATCTACACGTTCAAAGGTATTAAAAAAATTCGCACAACTTATTTCGTGAAAATTTTTCTCAATTAAAAATTCGACTATAATCTCGAATATCGCAGCACGCCACGTAAAGCGTATTTATTTTGAAAACAGAAATTACACCAAATGTTCAACTATGTACACGAAAATGAACGCTACTAAAAGAGTTATCTTTGTAACGCAACGCGATAATTGCTACACGTTTTAAAATTACCTCGGAGCCGTTTTGAAACGTTCTAGGCTTTGCGCGATGTTTACTCGAGTAGGTAGTATTTTTTCTTTTTTTTTTTTTTTTCATCTTTTTTTTAATGTCCGCCAATCAAAACAAACAACAAGTATCATTAACTTAAGAGTATACGAGCAGCTTTCCGCAAAACAAAACGAAATCGCTCAACGATGAAAATGCTCTTTATGTACAAAAGTTCAAACATCGATTAACCTAAACATTACTATTTAACCGTATTACAATAGACTAAGCTTTGAAATGTTTGTTTGAAAAGCCATTTCCCTGAACGCTTTACTTTATCCACTCGAAGGCTGACATTTTATGGTAATTTATCATAATTCATTAAACTCCCTTTACATCGTCAATACACGCGGGCACGATACCGATTCGTCGTCGTTGGAGAATACAGACAGACAGCCAGAGAGAGAGAGAGATAGAAAAAAAAAAAGAAAAAATAAGTGTGTAAAAGCTTCGCCACACCGTGTCGATGTCGTAGATATCCGTTCTGTGTACCACTACTACTACGTATACATAATATACGTCAATCGATATTCGATAGGATACGTTGTTGAAAAATCCTACATTGTACATAGGTAAAGAAGTGAAGTAAGGCCAATTTTATGTACGAGAAAATTGCCACCTAATGCGATCAATGGCGAAGAATTCTTATTCGGTTGTGCATGTGTAGTCGAAAAACGTGCAACTTTGTATACTACGCTCATACGTGTTCGGAGAGTAGAAGGTAAGGGAAAAAAAAAGAAAAAACTTCACGAATAACACACCGACCGAAATATCAAAGAAAATATTCCATTTCGTTCGTTGCTTTGATACGGAAAACGGATATACAAATTCGAAACAATTTTTGTTATTTCGGAAATGTGTTGCTTTTTTAACGCCACATTGTGAAAGCAGAAAGCATTTTGACGTTTTATTTTTTTTCTTCTTCTTGCTGGTTGGAAAAAAAAATTCCTTTCAACGTGTATTATTACTTTTTCCTATTGCGCCCGAAAGAGTGTAGAAAAATTTATTCCTTCGAATATACCATACGCGATAAAGTGAATTTACTTCGTGTATGGAAGGTGTTAAACAGCGGGCGATAGAATCAACTGTGTTGCTGTATGTGTGTGTGTGTGTGCGGATATCGAGTAAGAAGCGCTCGTATTTACTATTTTTCTGTCGTATCATCTGGTAAATTTAATATTGTCAGTATTTTGAGAAATAAATATAGGACGTGTAGGTTTATTTGAAGGAAGGAGAAGTCCAGCTCAGCTTGGATAAAATTACGAACAATATTTCGAATCAAATTAGACTATTGCGAGCTTTCTGATCACCAGTAATTTCGGCATCGAGATGAAGAGTCATAGCAGATGACGGAGGAAAAGCTGAATTTCACAATATAAGGTGGATAAATACCAGGAACCGAAAAATTTGAGTTCTTCCCCTACTAAGCACGTATACAACTCCAGCAAAATTTTACCTACCAAATTTCAGCTTCCTAGCTCAATTTGGAGAATATTAGACTAAGGACTAACTCAAAACACTGCCAAGAAATCAACTTTTTTTCACACCTAGGAAGGGTGTGAAGGGATTGAAAAAGCTCTCCTACTAAGTCTGCGTGCTAATTTCAGCTTCCTAGCTCAATTTGTAAAATGGCTAAGGAAGGAAATTTTTTCCAAGGTCAAAAAGAGCGAAAGATCATCGCACGTACCATTTTAATTGCTCTAAAATACAGTTGGTTTTTAATCATCTTACGCTACTTTTGATTATCTACGGATCGGTTCATCAAAAATGAACAATTTTCATGATTTTTCCTCCAGTTCTCCCTTCTAAAATATATACAATTCTCCGTCAATCTAAGCCAACTGGCTAAAGAATTGAGCCAAGTACACGATTTAGGTGGGGGAGGGGGCAGGATTTCGCGACATATTCACCTTCATCTTTCTTAGGCTACATATTTACCGATTTTCAAAACAAATTTTCAGCAACCCACTCCCCCCCCCGTTAACGTGAATAAAATGTTGACATGGATACGGTCAAGGGGGGTACAGCTGATAAAATTCAACATGAGAGACGAGTATGAATGATTTTTGAACTTTATGTTAAAATGTAAATTAAAAAATTTCAAAAATTCAACGACTTTTGCACCTAATGTTGAAATTTTGACTTGCATGTCTCATTAGAAATAAAGCCCAAAAATCAGCCATACTCATCTTTCATCGTAAGTTTTATCAAACTTTCCCATCCTTCAGACATATCCATGTTGACATAAAAATCAAAAACGTTACATCAAAAACGTCACGTTTTCAAAAACTGACCCCTCCCCCCACTTTCAAGACATGTCCATGTCAAAAAAAATTGTAAAAATTAAAACTAAAAAATTAAAAAAAATTGATAAAAAATTAAAAAGTTAAAGAAATTTATTCATTTATTGATTAATTTAGAATGCATCCTTAATGGACTATTAGATCCTAAAATCTAATGAGGAAACGATCCAATTGGGACACTTTGAAAAATAATATGTCTGCCCCTAATGAACCATTTGATCACTAATGGACCATTTCAAAATCTAAAGAGGAAATAGTCTAATCAGGAAACTGAAAAATAATATGTCAGCCCCTAATGGACTAATAGATCCTAAAATCTAATGAGGAAATGATCCAATTGGGCACTTTGAAAAATAATATGTCTGCCCCTAATGAAATATTTGATTATTATTGGGTCATTTCAAAATCTAATGAGGAAACAGTCCAACTGGAACATTAAAAAATAATATGTCGGTTCCTAATGTAGATACCATTTGACCACTAATGGACCACTTCAAAATCTAATGAGAAAATGGTCCAATTAGGACACTAAAAAATTATGTCGGTTTCTAATGTACCATTTGATCCTAAAATCTGATGACAAAAGGGTCCAATTGGGACACGTTAAAAATAATATGTTGGTTCCTAATGAACCATATGATCACTAATGGACCATTTCAAAATTTAATGAAGAAATGGTCCAATTGGGACACTTTGAAAATTAATATGTCGATATTTAATGGGTCCACCTGATGACGAATGGACCACTTCAAAATCTAAAGAGGAAATGGTCAAAATCTAAAGGGGAAATGGTCCAATTGGGACAGTGAAAAATAATATTTCGGTCTCTAATGGATCGTTCGAAGACTAATGGACCATTTGGTCTCAAAATCTCATTAGTTCTGAAGAATCGTAACTCGAAGCTTTGGTGAAAATTTCAAGAAAATCGGACCATTTTTACTCGAGTTATTTGCCCCAAGTTGGTAGACGTTCTTAGACTTATTTTACAAATAAAAACCAGAGCCAAAAATCATCCAAAATCAACATTCTTTGCCCTCATTTCAATTTACTCAATTGAGTAATACGTAACAGTCGCGTTCACTCATATGTACCTCTACCTACCACTCAGACCTAGCTACGATTATGAAAAAGAGTTTAATAAACTCTTACCATGTTTGTACACATACATATTATAATAACTGTTGGTTTTCGGGGCAAAACTTCAACGTTTTTGACCTTTACTTTGAAACTTTGAAAACCACATATTTATAATCGAAAATTCGTTACGGTATTGCGGAGAGTGAGAGAGAGAGAGAGAGTGTGTGTGTGGGGGAGAGAGAAAAAGAAACGAAAGATAGCTAGGTAATAGGTACTACATACTGTACACATCCAAATGCCCGAAGCTATCGCAGCATTAACGTAATAATCGTACCATTTTCAAACAAACACCCCACCATTGTATTATGTACCAAGATCTACGTAAGCGTACACCATACGAGACAATTTTGAAAACCACTTTTTCCACGTAATTTAGATTATTTAGCATTTTACGATACGCGCATCAACACACACGCACACACACACACAACAACGAGTGTCAGCAATAGGTATCTACGCGTACGACAAGAATGAGAAGAAAAAAAAGCGATTCCGTGGAAAAAAAGTAGCCTTATTATTCGTGCCTTGGGCTGAGCATATGAAATGTTATCTCATATCATCTCCAAGGCACGAAATCCACTATTCGAGACTTCGATTACCTCCGGTATTATTTATCCTTCGGTCGCAGTTCAATGTTATTACATGCACACCGAGTAAAAAAAAAAAATTTATTCTTATACTTTTAACAACAGGTGCGATCTTTTTGTTTTTATTTTATACGTATTTTTTTTTTTTATTCTTTATTTGAAAAGGGGGACATAATTTCCGAGTATTGTGACGTCATAGGTGTCGTGTAGCAGTACAAGTATGCAGAGGGTTGATAGATACCTATACCTACCTACATGTAAGCAACTGTTAACTTATAGACACTCGATGTGCTATTCTCACCATCATAACCCAATCACCCCCAAGGAAGCAGCCAAACTAAGACACGCAAACTATGGCTATATCAACAAAACGC
This sequence comes from Ferrisia virgata, assembly GCA_900060175.1. Classification (NCBI taxonomy): domain Eukaryota; kingdom Metazoa; phylum Arthropoda; class Insecta; order Hemiptera; family Pseudococcidae; genus Ferrisia; species Ferrisia virgata. The sequence goes on along the minus strand of FIZR01000637.1, from coordinate 14,130 downwards.
ACGCAATACGAATTATGTAAGTAATTTAATTATAACTAAGAGTCGTCCGATACTTCCAAACAGATAGTAACCGTATTTTAGGCGTAAATCTCCGATTTGGCAATAAATAAACGAAATTTATAGCTTTTATCATTCTATGTATAACATAAAATCTGGCTGTTTATTTTTTTCTATTCATTTCCTCGCTGCCATTTGTAAAGGGTATTCTACCGACATGGACAGATTCGGTAGGTCTGTGCTGCTCTGTACGTGTATTTCATATTTTCAAAGTTTCAATGCTACCGACCGCGGTACGTAGTCTGCTGAGAAGACTGGTAACCATTTGACAATCACTTGGCTGTATTTTTAAGTATATTAACAGGAGACTAGGTACTTAATCATTTGCTGATATCGCGACGACAACGAATGCGAAAATATTATAATTCAATTTAGACAGATAATATACCTACTAGACTATTAATATTTTGTCGTTGAAGGGTAACTGAGTAATTTAGTATACGAAATCGAATATTATTTGTTTGAATAATTGTTTCAATGCCAGTGCGTTTATTTTTAAAAAATATTACCTCCTGCGATTTTTTTCAAAAATGTTACGCAATCAATAGATGGAAAGAGGAAGAAGAATATGGGAGCTTTTGTGATTATTCGCATCACTCCGACCATTGGCCTTACCTTAATTTAGTTTACTAATAATCAAATGCACATACCTGTATTTACCATTTGTACGTAGGTCTAACTGCCTAATAATGAACTAATATCTTTCTAAATTCCAATTTCTAATATTACTATTTTCATTTATTTTCAAGTCGATAACGATGTTCGAAAAATTGTATATTTATTCAAACATAACAATAAGGAACTGAAGCGTGACGTCACAACAACGTCACACAGCAATGTTTGTTTACTTTCGCGATCTCATTTGGTACCAAAACAAAACCTAGTCCCAATTGATCTATTTGTCTTTCAAATTTCTCAGTTAAGTAATTCGACGAATATTGATAAAAAAATTATTTTGCATAAAAATTTGGACTTTTCTACACGCTATATTATGAAATTAAAATTTTTTACATTATGCCTTATGGGACTGTAGTTGACGTTGGTATCAATGGTAAGCATAGAGGGGGGGGGGGTCGACAATGGAGGGGTGGCTAAAAAGTCGACACCAACAAAAGGCACATCTAAAACCTATATTAAATCTACATACTACATTTCAACTTCCTAACCCAATTTGAGATGTGGAAGGGGGGAGGGGGGAATTACGCGTGGAACAAACTCAAAAAAGAAAAACTGATAAAAAACTACATTTTCAGGACTGCGAGGGGACGCAAAGAGGTTGAAAAGTCAGGACCCCAAAAGGCATATCTAGGGCCTCCACAGATTTCAACTTCGTAGCTCATTTTGGTGGGGAGATAGGGGAGGAACAGCTCTTTTTCAAAGTCAAAAAAAGAAAAAAACTCTTATATATCCCCTCCTAATTGACTTAGAAGATTGATTTTTAGATATGTTGTACAATTTTGGATTGTTTATCGGTTGGCTTAAACCGGAACAATTTTTGTGATTTCAGCCCCTCAGCACCCTATTCCTCAAATTTGGGCAAAACTGAATTTTGACCCGAGATCATCCTCACTCCACAATATCAAATGGCACGCCAGCCGAAGCCTATTTCCTAAATTTGATCGATTTTGGTCAGTACCGAGCTGATTAAATAATTTTCCAGTTTCGGGAAAATAATAAAAACAGAAATGAATATTCGGCATTGCCAATAATGGTCGTACTGATCTTCTAGGACCCCAAAACGGATTTTGTTGATATCCCCCCCCCTCCTCATCCGCCGTAAGTCGATAGACCACTGAAAAAATATGACATAGAAAATGAGACAGAAAATATTGCTCATATCGCTCTAAATCGTACCATTGTATTTATATGGAGATACGTGAAAATAGTAATATCTATTACAGGTTGGAATTCAGAAAAACACTGAAAAAAATTACAGGCAATTGTATAAAATTATCAAATATGTGTATGTACATTTGGTAATTAGCGAACTAAATTGAAACAAAGCCAAGTACTGTAACATCATTCAGTATCTGTACCTGCCTAATATCTCTTATTTTTAAAATGACAAGCTTTAGCTTTTTGTTACCTATCACATTATTCAGCAGAGTTTAGAAACGACACGAGAAAAAGTATGAAATGAACTCACGTCAACCAGACGTTTAAATCCACTGGGGTTGATTTTTTACAAATAACCATAATTTTACAAAATAAGGTAAATTTTCGTATTAAAAATAAACCACTAGGTACATTTCTTGCTCGTTATTTCCATCACCAAACCGAAAGTTTAGCTGGGATTTCAAAAAGTCAAAATACCAAAATCTCTACCTAAATACCATCATTAAAATGGCTGGAAATTTTTACCCCAAATATGCTGCACGCGTAAAAATGAATAGGCTTATCTTTAGTCCAGCTCTCAACACATCAAAAAAGTTTTCACAGTTTTGACATTCGTTTTAAAAATGCCAAACTTTACGAATGCAGCTGTTGTACTTACAAAAAACAACTCCCTTTTTTCTTCTTCTTCTTTTTTTTTTTTTTTTTAATAACAAAAGCTCAACCAATTTTCCGCTGGCTTTAATTTTCTTCTCAACATTTTGTTGACAGATCCAAAACCTCGAGAAAATTTTTAATTTTTCTTTTAGTTCAACGATCCAGAGACGCGAACCCCGAATACCTCTCCAGTTGTTAGCAGTTAAAATCCGCGAAATAGATAAAAACTACTTTAAAATCCCGCTACCGAGTATATATATCTCTCCTTTGAGCTGCTAAAAACATAATATCGACGAAAGAAAAGTTTAATTTTACGCCAACAATAAAGATCTGTTAGCAATCTTCGTACATGAGCGATATTGGCGAGGGAAAAAAAAATACCCGAATGTTGGTTAGATAGTCGAAGGAGAAAAAAAATCCGTCAAATGGTATAAATATTAAATGGCGTCATATATTTAAGCAATATTTATATAATACAATTTAGTTAGCAAATACCTAAGTTAAAACTTGGAAAAAAGGTAGACGCGTTCGAAATTTTAAAACGCCTTTATTACCGAAGGGACGGAAAAATATGTAATATATTTGCTGATATTATGTTTAGGGACTACATTCTAAGAAAATATAATGCAGATAAAATGCTACAGCTAAGATTACCCAGAAAGATGAGAGCAATAATTTAACAACATTTGCATACTACATTTCACCCAGCAATACCTACCTACCTATATAGTATAGGTACAGGGTGTTTCTGAATATTGTTACTATTTATAAAACGTATATTCCTACCGCTCAGCCAATCGATCTGAAGGAGAAAATTTTACATTTTAGTTTCGTAAATATTTTCCCCCTACAGCCTTTCCTTTCTTTATTTTCAAGTCCAGCAGAATTGAATGCTATTTTAATGATAATTTAAAATTAAATAGGTAAGTATCGTGCAAGAGAAATGAGACGGAAAATTGAATTTAAAAAAACATGGAATGACTCAGAATGTGGAAATATAAGAAGCGGAAAAGTAACGCGCAAGTAAGAATACGGTTGACTTTAATTTTTATTTAACGTAAATCTTGAAAATTGCTGGTAAAATAATGAAAAAAAAAAAAAATAATCGCGTTGTGATACTTTTTCAGCGTGATTTTCGTGAAATTTTCGCAACGCTGTTTTTCTAATCGTTGGTAAGGGTGGGGGAGGGGGTTGAAATAAAATCTAAATACTTAACCTACATATCAAATTTCAACTTATTAGCTCCATTTGGAGGGGAAACGGAGGAGAAACAGCTATGTTTCAATGTCAAAAAAGGGGGGAACCCTCATATCTGCTCTCCTAATTGACCTTAAGAAACAGATTTTTAGATAGGTTACACAACTTTAGATCATCTATCGATTGGCTTAAAAAAGAACAAATTTTGGAATTTTAGTCCCTCAACAATCCCTCTCCCATATGAGGTCATTCCCACTCCAGAATATCAAATCGGTCGTTTATTTGAGCCTATTATTCAAATTTGATCGATTTCGGTGATTTTTAGCCTGCGGGAGGGGGGTAATAAATAAAAAAAAATATCTAGCATGGCCAAAAATTATGGTCGTAACTGTCTTCCAGGACTTTTAAACGGAATTTGTCGATATTTCCCACTAATCCGCCGTAGGTCGATAGACCGTAATATCCTGATTTTCAATGGCAATATGACAGAAAATCAGGCTACAAACACGCGTATTAGGTACTATTTTTTTCAACGTTCGTGGTTTCATTTTCATAATCGTTGACCATATGAAAAATTTCAAGACAAATTATCGACTGAAAATTTTATTCTCTACAACTTTGCTTCTATGTAAATTTCATCTAGGATGCACACTTTTCGACTAAAATGAAGAGATGTGATTTTTAAAATTCAGAAAAACACGATTTCGCACCATTCAACCAAAATCTGACAACATTAGCAGGCCTCCGATCGAAAAATGAACGATTTGCTGGGATTCAGAATCTCAAATAGAATTCTGAGGAGGGGAGGAGGGGACGGAGGGGGTTTATGAATAGCTTTTTCGACTTCTATACACGCGAAAAATTGCGTTTTCTTCGAAAAATGACTCTACTCTGGGAAGCCATAGGGATACCCTATAAGAGATCAGATTTTGAAAATTATCGTGAAACATTGTGTAGAAATGGGCGTTTAGTTTTGAGTCAATTTTAATGAAAACAAAGAGTCAAAATTTCCTCATTTTTCAGTTTTTTTTTTTTGCAATTTTCGGCACGTCCCCACTACTCAAAATGAAAAAATAAGTATTCTGAGAATAAGTACTTACAAAGAGACACATTTCAGAAAAAAAAATTTCATGTACCTTTTTTGGTTTTTGAGCGATACAAGGTTTTAAAATTTTCTTTAGTTCATTTCTCCCAATCTATTGACCAAAAAATTTTGGCACATATATAGCCTCCTCCTGCTCCTACACATTATTGTTAGCTTCAATTTTTCCGCATAAAGGCACCTTTTGTGACGATTTTGTAATAAGAAATATGAGTTTGCGGTATAGAGACGTTGAAAGTAGGGGGAGGGTGGTTTTTGCGCTTGAAAATTTTTTCCGGCAACCCCTCACAATTTTACATGATAATTTTCAAAATCTCAGGACATTGTCAAATTATCAATTTTCATCGTATTAGGTACCATTTCGTAATAAAAAATTATCCAAATCGAATGTGTTTTAGTTTTTCCCCTTTCCTCCTCTCTGATGACCAACTTCCTGTCGTTGTTTATGAATATTTCAATTGTCAGCGTATTCCTCGCGAAGATGACGATACGTTGGGTCTGTGAGTTCAAAGACAGAACAATTCTCGCAGACAAAAATCTATCATATATTGGTATTTTTTTCACGCCAAAAAAAGGGCGAGGGGAATCGACTTCGATAAATATTCCATATCATTAAATATTACTTACAACACTCAAGACCCGAATATTCTCGCAATGTTCATGCTAAAGGTACACCTTTACCTAGATATACGAAAAAAAAAAAATTAACATAGACGAATTGAAGATTAATACGAAGGTAGGAGAAGAGTGAAGGGCGGGGGGAGGGGGGACGTTGGCGATTATTCATCACGCACGGTATACAATAATACACCATATTCTCGATCGCCCATTATAAAACACCACTCTCGATATTCGGGACGATTTAAATATTCAATAACGACGATTTTCACCTTTCATAATTCGAATAGAGTACCGCGTGCGGAGGGGGGGTGAGGGGGTATGGTGAGGGTCACCGGGTCATCGTCGATGCAACCATCAACGAAGCTAGGTCCGTCGTCGGTCGCATCGGTGGGCTATGACGACAGTACCGTTTCATGTATGCGGTCTCATCGGAATATGACAAAGTTATCAAATTATTTCGACGATATGCTTACAGAGCTGTATGGTGTATAAGGTTTCTCAACCCCCCCCCTCCCACCCCGCTCCACTCATCAAAATGTTGAATAGACAGAGAGAGTGAGTCGGGTTGTTTCTGTTTGGTGAAGCAAATGAGAGAGAATTTCGATTGCTTTGTTAAATACAAAACTCGCACATCTACCATCTACCATATATATATACACCATAGAACAGATAGACTGAGAAAGAGCATCGGTACGTCGCGTTTGGCTGGCTCGAGTTACAAATGAAAATTACACCCATTGATAACCGTCACAAAGTACGACGAAGAGGAAGGCGAGGCGAGACCAGACGAGTATAGACCAAAAGCTAGCGAATTTAATGGACGCAGAAACCACGACGGATACCCTATGGTAGTTGGTATTTGCCATTAAGAATTAACTTCTAACATAATTAAATACAACGATTTAATTTACACGGTGCGATAAATTTCCAAGCACCGATCATACCCGTGTGCCTTGGCTCTCGGTACGTCTACGTCGACGTATGTACGAGTAGAGAGAGAGGGAGGGAGAGAGAGAGAGAGGTACTTACACATATTTCCACCATAAATCGTTTATTTCTCAATTTAAAGCTGTCACTTGGAGACGAAGAGAAAAACACACAGCATTGATATACCAACGTATATAAAAGGGGGGAGGGGCGAGGGGGAAGAAGAAGGGTATTAAGTTGCATTAAAATGGGAAATGAAATATCCTGTTTCATAGCATTTATATAGTACGTACGTACCTAGACCTACGTATGTAGTATGTACATAATACACACATTATATCTTTACATATATGTGTGTAGGCACATATATATGTATATATAGGTACTTACTTACACATACTATACCAATCCATAGTACGTATATTACGAACAGAGACAGACATAGAGACTTTTTTTTTTTTTCGTACCAAGTACTACGCTATGGCATATAGTAAAGTACGTACGTATGTAGGCTGGATGGATCTGGGTATATTACACACACACACACACTCATACACCGTACCTATATAAATGATGGAAACAGGATAGACTTATTTCAATAATAGAACGTTGCAGCAGCCCGCCTCCGCCTCGATGCTACAGCAGGAAGAATGTGAGAGAATAGAGCTCATAAAATATCAATAACCTTAACCGCCGAAATGGCGTTTAAAAGATAATTCTGAGGAGTCGTTTTAATCAAAAGGAACGACTTTCTTGTTTCAGTCAGTGGCCCATTAGAGCCGCGGGACAAATGGACGTCGTAGATCCAGATATTATTCTTTTTCTTCTTGCCGTTGTATTCTCTCGATCGTCGTATAGTAACCAAAACTGGTTATACGAGAGCGCGATGATGATAATAACGCGAAAAAAAAAAAAATAACACAAACGTATCTTCATATACATGAGTATGTAGGTACCTTGGGTACCACACCAAAGCAAGCGAACAAATTACATATACGAACGCATTAACTCCTCGTCCTTTTTTTTTTTTTTTTGCTTCTTCACCTATGTCTCGTCGTTGCTCTCTTGCAACTGGTACACACACATTAGCGAGTAAAACCGCTACATTGTCTTAAATTATTATTTAACTAACAATTTATTTTATGCAGTTTCGTTGGGTAAAAAAATTTTTTTTTCACTCGATAAGCACAACGCAAAACTAGGTACATACAAGTTATGTATAAATTTCCCTGCGAAATCATTTGTTACGGTCTGATAATACCGACCAACATCGAGCATTAACATCGAGTTGTGCAAATTAACCTCTCGAATCCATCAAAAAAAAGTGAGAAAAAAAAAGTACACTCGTCGTACTCGTGTATTTGTCGCGGCGTCCACTAACAATACAACGAAGAAGGGCGAAAAAAATGCCCCATTTTTTTCTCTCTGAAACACTGAAATAGGGTGGTAGGAAGGAAGAGTTAGAGGGGGGGTTGAACTAGTAGATACACACATATATATATGTATACATAAAAGTTGGTAATATTTCATATTTCGAACGTTTTAAAAAATTACTACTTTTTTTTTTTTGTTTGAGAGACGTTCCAAGGTTGAAGCTAAACTATTATTTCATTTAATACCAATGACCAAAGGCTATACTGACAATCAAACCACTCCGCATCATCATCGTCAGCGATGCTGTTACGACGTACAGCACCAATGATGGTAATAAATTTAAAAATAATAAAAGCACTTTTAAGATAAACCGGTATGGGTATATAACAGTGGCTAAACTTTATCCAAGACGTAGGTATATACCTACGTAGTACCGTACAAACTGTCCAGAAATTATTACGTTTATATATATTATAAAAAAATGTATACGCATATCCGAAGATATACTGTATACAATGTTTCAAAAACCCCTTTCGTCCAACTTTTCTTTTTTTTTTTATACATATTCTCCTTCCTATCCATACATAAATAACAACTTCGGTCAGATTAAGGTCATTGACTACGCCCAATATATATACCTATATCTATATATATACTTCCAAAAAAGATTCCTTTTTCTTTTTCATTTTTTTTTTCTTCCATTTCAATCTTTTAAATTCAGTTATTATATTACTATACGAAGAAGAAGGTGGAAACAATGCAAAAGCCAGCGTTCTAATTAATTTACCACCAAACTCTACGCTCGTTCGTATATATATACTAAAAAGGATTAAATTCTGTATTACCGTAAAAGACGGGGCTTTTTTTATCGTTTATAAAATCTGTTAATTTGTTTAATCGAAAAAAAAAAAAGAAAAAAGAAAAGAAAATGGGTTAAAACTATATAATTTTCGAATAATTATCAGTCTGCCCTGCGCCCGTTATCGTTTACCTACGTGCGAAACCAATCTAAATTATAGCTTCTGCCTGTAGGAAGTCTATACACGTATCCATATAGGCTTCTTTATCAGCAGCAGAGTACTTATCAGTAGCGGATATAAACTGGTTTCGGTTTCGAGAGGTTTTCTTTTTCCCCCCTATCTTATTTAATTACTCAGTTTGGTTCAGATTTATTTTTATACACCGATGGTGGGGAAAAATTTCAAGTTGACATGTTTTTTCGATGTATTTTAGAAACAAAGAGAAAACAGTGTACGATTCAATCTTTCAACTAATTAGGCACGAATTGATGAACAATTTGCGCCATTGCTGGCCACTTTATAGATTTTTCGAATCAAATTCGCCAAGTTTTCCTTTCCCAACGGGATTTCTTTCTCCTTTGACCTGAGCTACAGCACTATTGGTCCGGAGTAAATTGAAAGAAATAGTAATTTGTGCAGGGTACAATGAGACAGAAAAGTTTATGACAACCCCCCATCCACCGTAGCATATATAAGACTGCAACTAAATCTACATACCAAATTTCAATGTTTACTTCTGACCTGTTTTGTTGAACGTCTAAATATGTTTTGCCATTTTTGCAATTTGTATGGTACTCACCTGAAACAAACAAAAATTAAATAATATTAGAAGATATGCAAATATATTGAATTGTTGAGTAATTTTCTTCCCTGTAGACTTACTCAGTCTTACTTGGTGGGAAGGAGTTGGGAAGGGGAGGGTGTAATTAAACGAATACCAATTGAGAAGATGCTTAGAATGAGCCGTCAAAGCGTCTCAATTTTTCTTCAGTAGTCATCGATCAGTATATAAGATCGACTCTTGGGCCAATCTCAATAGAGCGCACTTTTAAATGATTAATAAATGGTATTGAAAAAAAAAAATGACAAATGTGTAACAAAATTAATTTTAAAAATAAAACGAGGACTGAACCAACAGTTATGGATCTAGTGATATGCTCAAGTACAGATCATTCTTCATACTCATCGAAACCTACATACAGAATATCAACTTCCTAGCCCAATGGGGGAGGGGGAGGTGGAGGGAGATATACGTGAAGAACAATTTAAACAAATTTTTAAAAAACGGTAAAAAACTCATTTTTGGGGCTCTGAAGGGGTGCAGCAATGAATTTGAAAAATTAAAACCCCCAAGAAGACACACCTATTGACCCTACATACTAAATTTAAACTTCCTAGTTCAATTAGGAGGGGAGATAGGTGAGGAGCAGACCCTTTTTAAGATCAAAAAGAGGAGAAACCCTCACATCTCCCCTTCGAATTGATCTAGGAAGCTGATTTTTGGATATGTTATACAACTTTGAATTATCTATCGATTGGGCCAAAAAGGAACAATTTTTGTAATTTTAGCCCCTCAGCACCCCCTCTCCCAAATTCCGGAACAACTGAATTTTAACCCGAGGTCATCCGTACTCCAGAATATCAAATGGCTTACCAATCAAAGCATATTCCCCAAATTTGATCAATTTTGGTCAGTATCAAGCTGAGCAAATAATTTTTTAGTTTCGGAAAGTGGGATTAGAAAAAATAAAAATAATATCTGGCATGGCCAAAAATCGTCGTAATGGTGTTATAGGACCCTGAAACGGATTTTGTTGATACCCGCCTCCCCCTCATCATCCGCCGTAGGTCGATAGGTGGCAATTCCAAAAAATTCCAACCATCTAGCTCAATTTGGAGCTGAAATATGCGCAAAAGTGACTTTTTTCAATGTCAAAAAGGAGAAAATCCTTCATATCTCTTCTTTTAATGGACGTTGGGGGCTGATTTTTGAACATGGAATACAACTTTTGATTCTCCATCGATTGGTTTCGAAACGAAACATTTTCACAATTTTAGTCCTTCAGCACCCAACCCCCCCCCCCCATTCTCCCTCATTTGAACAGGACTGAATTTTGACTCGAGGTCATTTTCACTCAATATGCATTTGATTAGATGCCAATGTATGCCCAATGGCCGAATTTCAGAAATTTTGGTTAGTATCAAGCTGAGTAAATGATTTTAGTCAACGCACTAAAAATAATAAATATCTGAGGGTTTGGATGGTTTTTTTCCCAGAACTCCAAAAGTGGATTTCGTTGGCAAGCCTCCCCTTCCCTCCCCTCCCCTCCCCTCCCTACAGTGTATCTTCTTCAGGTTAAAATAACGTAATACGTACAGTGGTATCCTTAGACAATATGACATGGAAAATCAGGCGAAACAGATATGTACTTACGCTCCCTCGCATACCCCGACAAATATAGGACTTGATAAATTGATCGCGATCGTGATATTTCAAAATGTTGTGTAGCAGATGAAAGAGTCGAGATCTTTACAAAAAGTACTAGTGTATATTCTCCTCCTCCCCTACACCTGTACAAGGGTAGAACTTGATGAATTCCAATTTTCTAAATTAATCTACGCGAGTTATGAGACATTGGAGTTGGTAGACAATTTTCGAAGATCAGAATAACAGGTAGGAACCTTCTTCCTTGTTTTGAAGAATTCTAAATTCAGGGCTGAGGGGAGAGGGAGGGGCGGTGGTAACATTTTAGTACTTTTTTATCGCAATATTCCTACTTTTCTAAGTTGTAATGAAATTTTAGACACTTTTGAAGATTGATCTAGGTTCATGTTTGCTCTCAACTCTGTCACACTCACTCAATCTGTAACCTAAAATTACCCAATTTGAAGCGTACAACCGAGGCTTTGAATAGGATCACCAACGATTATTAGAATTTTGAATCAGGTTGCAACAACTCCGCTTTGTTTTCTGAACCCCTTCGTCTTCACATGGAGAAAAAAATTGCTGGTCCGCTTAGTCTACACATTACAGATGCGATAAGCCTCAAATGACTGATCAAATGAATAAATACGTATTAAAGAGTCACAGTATCGGTAGGTCACTTGTATCGCAGACGACAAATAATGCCTGCTGTATACGCAACAGTGACCATAAGGAGGAAAATAGAAAATAAGAATACGCCGATAGGGAGGTAATGGGTATTAAATAGAAACGCTCGGCGAGCTAACTGCGGACGATTTTTACTGCTGAAACTGGATTGAACGATAATATCTAAAATAACATTGGTAGGTATTTATAACCAGAATCCATTGTACGAGTACGCTACGCTGTACGCACGGTATTATGAAAAGATACCGGTATGCTATTAATATATACTATCTAGTGGCCGAGCCATACAAAACTATTTTACGATCATTATCTGATTATAAGAAATAACGCGCGCTCGGCATTAAATAAATTTCAGTCATTGTAATTATTAATTACACACCGTATTGAAATATCGTTAATCGTTCAACTTAGTAAACGTGTGCACGCTCTGCTCGTTGCTCGTTCTCGACTACCTGAAATAACTGCTTTTTATTCGGATACCGAAATGGTAGACCGCCGCTGTACCTATTCCTATTCCTATACATATGTACTCTGTGGTAATTTGAACCTCGTCATACGTACACATGCATGTGCAACTGTGCAGTGTGCATCATCAAAATCGATGCTTAAATTTACACGTACTTACTCGCAGAAATTGGCTATTAATTTTCGTACAGTAAACATGGATGGGGAAAAAAATAACACCAGACAAACGTCGACTAGCTGTAGAGATTTTTAGGTACCTGGAGAACACTATATAAGAGGTAATTTGCGCACCGTATAGTGTACTGTATTTACACACACACACACACACAGACATACAATACGTGTTACCGTGATATTGGTCGTATTGCTGTACGATAGAAAAAGCTTCAATTACTTTGGAATAACCGCTGAAGGCGAGTTGTTAACGTCTCAATAATGACGTCGCACCACACACATACACCTCCACGCGCGTTCGAACCCAGTCCGGCCTGGCCGCTTACTTCTCTTTTTTATAAAAAAATTTTTTTCGATCACGTACGCGCGTATAGTGTATTAAAAGAACAGAAGAAGATGAAGATGAAGATGAAGAAGAAGAAGAAGAAGAAAAAAAAAGGCGTTGAAATTCATGCGACCGTCGAACCGGTTTCCAATAAAGTAAGTTCAACTACCGAAATTGAAGATTGAACTGGTCGCATTAGAGCTGATAACTGCAATTATAGCAGTTCTAACATTACAGCTACCGTATCCACAAGCGTCTTCACTCTTCATGTACCTACGGTTTTGAATTGCTGGCTGCAGGTACTACATAGATATCTTACATTATATGAAACATACGTATTAAAGAGGACTATGCATCTCGACCTATGGGACTCGTCTCGTACCACGACGAGGTATACAAGCAGAGAGAGAGAGAGAGAAAGAGGGGAAAAAACCAATATACATAATCAATTTCCTATTTTCTCCTCATAAATGCTAAGTTCAGCATTTAATGAAGATGGTTATAATGTTGATATTAACATAACGTCGACATTAACCCCCCCCCCCCGGCCACCGCTCTGATTATTCTTTCGTACACGTTCTTTTTTATACCTTATTATTAATCTGTAATAACTTCGATGCAATGTATAGCTTAAGATTGTGAGCCTGCAGAGATACTAGAGACGTTGTCGGCTGCGCTGAGTATACGTCTTCTTAGCCTGACTGGTGAACTCGTATACGAGTTACGACCCAAAAGTAATAACGAAAAATCAAATTTATCCGCCATAACTACCAGTTTTACGTTTTGTATGTATAATACTCCAAAATATCAGCTCGATCGCGTATCGATTGCCATCAGCGGTTCAATAACTGTCTGTACGTAGGTACCATGCCTATACATAAATGTATCTACCATGTCCAATGGTGATGCATGCTGGTCGCTGTCAGGGTCATTTTACCTTATCGATCATTTCATATCGAATGTTTATACCGTGCCCGGCAGTATTTATATATCATTTATTTGCATTCTACATTCGTTCCCATCCTTTACCGCCGATTCTTTTCGTATGTCTAGGTCGCGTTTAATGACCGAGCAGGTATACACCACCGTTCGAACGCCCGAATCGAAGCTGGAATTTGTTTTAATGATTTGTAGGTACCTACTTTATAATTTGAATCGTAATGATCTGTGTAGCGACGATTTTTTGGCTTCCAAATTTTTAGAATCCACGAGTGTGGAAAAAATCGTAAATGTTCGGTGTGTACGTATCCAGGTAATTCATTTCGAGTTTAAAACCTCCCGTAGAAAATTTTGTGACCTCGAGTCAAGCAGAGAGGAGATATGAGCTCCCGAAGTGGAGTAATTTCAACGTATACAAAATTGTGACTTGAATTTTTACATATTTTTTGGGTAAAAAGAAGATTCGTTTGATAATACTCTTTACCACCGGGGGGGGGGGAGAGAAAACCATAATGTATTCAAAAAATATGAAACAGAATGACAATTT
>FIZR01000635.1:56743-78928 GCA_900060175.1 Ferrisia virgata | reverse complement strand
TTTGGCCGAAGTATCCTGGGGGGGGGGGGATCTACAAAAGATTAGATCACACATCACTAACTTACTTCATTGATCTTATTCCGTCGTGCTACAAAGTGACCTCCAAATTATCAAAATCTGACAAATATGGGTGCAGGGGAGTCAGATTAAGAAAGTAAGTTGATATTCGATCTCAGCGGTGTCGAATTTGTTTGAAATCGATATGCCACATGAGGTTTTAATTATTTTTCAGCATTTTTCTATTTTTAAGGTAGCCATGTTGGGAGCACTCAGAGAACAAATCCAAAACATAACTGAATATTCAAGCCAAGTGACCACAAATTAGTAATAATCGATGTGTCAATTTGTTTTTTTCAACTTTTTTGGGGAGGCTGGTAGGGAGGGTCAGATGAAAAAAATGAATCAATAATCAATCTCAGCGTTCTCGAATTGTCTAAGAATCGACATGCCACTTCACTTCCCTCCCTTTTTTTTGTTTTTTTTTTTCAAATTTTGATCAAAATTGAGAACCTTTGTGATTCCATCAGGTGTGTTGAGATCTCATTTTGTAAATTAATTGGTTAAAACAAACATAAAAAGGGCTATTCGTGATAATTTTTTCAGATTTTCAAATTGTAGCTTTCAAGTTTTACACTCATCATGAAAAGTTGAGTTTTCGTGTCAAATGTTCAATTTTGAGCTTTCAAAATTCCAACTGTAAATTTATTATCTCCTTCGAATTACCTAAAAAATACGTGTAAACAGGTTTATCTTAAATCTAGCCAATTTCGAAATAAAAATCTTCAGAATAGAGCTAAGACCCCTCCCCCTCCCGCACCTCGTTGAAAAACCAAAGCCGAAATGGAGCTGATTCCTTCACTAAACTGCAGTGAAAATAAAAAATTGTTAGAAGCAAAGCCTGCAACTTTCTTTACAGATTTGTGTTGCAGTAAATATTCTGAATGAATAACGATGGAAAAGATTATCTGATAAACCTGGAACTGATAATGCATCAAAATTTGTAGACTACTCCCTCACGAACCCGGTTAATTGGTGCTTTCTGCTACTTGGTCTGTTACCAGTCAAAACGGAATGCTGAATAGAAGCGAATTTCTTTGGCCAAACTAGAACATCCTAAGGGTCGTAGGATATTCCAGCTCGTCCAAGGACAAACCAGTTTTGTCGGAGAATCTTCTATGAATAACAAGTTTATCCTAACAAAATTTGTCCTCACTGGTTTGGTCTGCGGATAGTTTAGGAAAAACTAGCAATCCGATTGGGAATAGGACAAACTGGTTTTAATTAGGTTAATTGGCGTTTTCTGCTACTGGATTTATTACCAATTGAACCGGAATTCCGGGTAAACACGAATTTCCTAGGCCAAACTAGTTTTCTCTAGACCAAACTAGAACATCTTAAGAGCTATGGAATGTTCTAGTTTGTCCTGTGACGAACGAGTTTTGCTGGAGAATCTTCTACGCAGAACTAGTTTATCCTGACAAAATTTGTTCTAACTGGTTTGGCTTGCGGATATTTCAGGAAAAACTAGCATACCCGATGAGGAATTGGACAAACTGATTTTAACCCAGTTGATTGGTGTTTTCTGCTCCTGGATCTTTTACCAGTTAAACCGAAATTCCGAATAAACGTGAATTTCCTAGGTCAAACTAGAGCATCGTAAGGACCTTAAAATGTTCTAGTTTATCCTAGGACAACCCAGTTTTTCCGGACAGTCTTCTGTGAAGAACTAGTTTATTCTAACAAAGTATGTCCTTATTGTTTTGGCCTGCGGATATTTCAGGAAAAAATAGTATATCCGATGGCGAATAGGGCGAACTGGTTTCATGTAATGAGAGCATTGTAAGGAAAACCGGTTTATCCTGCAATAACTTCACAAGGTTAAACTGGTGTGTCCTATTCCCAGGCCAAAACAGTTTGAGCAAATTTTGTTAGGATAAATTGGTTATTCCTAGCAGATTCTCCGGTTAAACTGGTTTGTCCTAGAACAGTCTAGAACATCGTATGGTCCTTGGAGTGTTCTAGTTTGGCCTAGGAAATTCTTATTTATCCGGATTTCGGTTTGACCAGTAAAAGATCTCTTCGTCCAGATGATGCAGTTGAAAAAAAGATAAATACCGACTCTGCATTCCCTTAAAAGTACTCATAGTAGAATTTTTCGTTTTCAAGGGCAGACATGTGTGAGTTGCAAGCTAAGGAAATTGAGAATGTGGTCTTGACCTACGTCAACTAGATAAAGCAATAACACAAAGGGAGTCTCTACTTTGTACTTCTTGTAAAATACAAAATGAATGTTTTGTTTAGGTTTTGTAAATTTTTGATAAAATCATTATGAGTGCCACCCTACGTTGAGGTAAGGGGCTCAAATTTTGTTTGGCGCATTTTCCATTTAAAGTAAGTACGCCATGTAAAAATGGTTGAAATCTGGAAATCAGTTCCCTTCCTGACCCACCCCCGTGCTTATTTCAGAAGTATGGATATTTTTGTCAGTCTTTGATCTCTCATAACTCCTAAAATGTTAAACTGGCTGAGGGTTTTCTTACCACCTATTTAGTTACATTTTAGGCTTTAACTTTTGAGGTAGATTTTTTTCGTGTATTTATTCCTTTTTAAAAATACTCTCTGAATTTCGATAGCTTAAAATTTTTCTTACCCAATATGTCGTAGCAGTAAGCAGTATCAATATTTTTTGTTGAACTGTTCGCTTTTTGCTCGTAGGTTGAGAAGTAAGCACCGAAATTCTCGCATATGTATAATTTGGCTCGTGAAATATTGTTCAATAAATGTTGAATAAACAAGCTTATAACGCTACTTATGGGTTTCGAACGTTGACGTGTATGTTTTCATTCGAAACATTCGGTTCATATTTTTCTACGCGTTGAAGTTGTAATGTGCTGTGCATATACGTAGGTGTTTTTTTGAGGGTGTTGTAAAATTTCATTATTGTGTGTAGTATGGGATTGTGTGAGTGAAGGACATCTTTTAAGATGCTAATACGTGTGTACATATGTATTATGTGTGCTATTTCGCGTAAAATGTCTGTTGTGTAACATAATATTTGAAAACGACGAAGATAAATAATTTGTGGAAATTTATTTCATTGAAAAGTAACGTCAATAAGTTGATATATTTTATACACACTGCGCAGCATATTTATTCAGTTTATTATGTAGTAATGGCATTTAGAAGCCATTTTAGCCAGAACTTTTATCAGTAATAGCTACCTAAACCTAATAACTCGCATTTACCTGTGAAGCTAATAGGTATAAAATATGTTTATAACTGGTGGTTTTCATTTACTAACGTTATGCTTTATGCTCTGTTCAAACACCTAATCTGACCGTGAACTTGACAATTTTCCAGCAAATCTGAACATTTCTTATGTACTTCCGTTGCACCGTGCTGTGTTGTACAGCGCCGAAATACCATACCCATTTGATACGCTTAGAACGCGACTTATCTACCCAAGAATGGATCAACTGGTTTCTTTAATCACGCGAACATATCCTCGGCAGTTGGCGATGCGATGGCGATGAAATCGAATCGACCAATTTACCACGCGTAATGAACCAAATAGGTATTATACCTGCTACTCGGGATTCTGAATTGTGATAAAGAAATGAAAAAAAAAAAAAACAAGCCGACGCTTGATTTAATAGAATGTTGACTTTGAGAAAAACGATGTAAGCATCGTGGTTAGTTATATGATTGATTGTTTGGCTGGTGAGTGCGAGTGGCCTATCTTCAATACGGATTGGGAAAAAACGACGCAATGCGATGCTTATGTGTGATATTGAAGCTGAAACAAGTTTTGGTTGAAGACAGAATATTATATTTAGGTGTTTAGTAAAGATCAATATTAGTGAATGACAGATTCTAAGTAATAATAAATTATAAGAATATTAATGCCATAACAGAAGAAAAACCTCGAACGATAATATTTAAAGAATAAGTAATTAGAATATTGCCAAAGAAGATATTGAAAGATTGGAGATTTAAATTGAAACATGAACATAGATCGAAGTGACTTACAACTTTTACATTATAAATTATTTAATACTTTTAAATCACAATTTAATATTATCGATTCATCGTTCCTATAATTCTGACAAATATTCCTTGAAAATTAGATTTTTCTGTAAATTATAATTTGCGGATTAAGACAACAGTGCACGCTTTGTGATAATGGTGCGGGCGATCCATCGTGCTATTATTTTATTTCAACTCGAACCCGGTATGGAGGGTGGTGACGGTGGTGAAGGTGGTTTTGGTTGAGCAGAAACCATCCAAATGTACATCAAGAAAACCATTACAAATATCTGGATAAAAATACCTGATTGAGTGTGAGTTCATTGGAATCCATTATTTATATTAATGTCTTATCCCATGAAAAAACCATAAATTTTGTCCAAAATTTTCTCACCGATCACAAAATTATTCATGAAAAACCGTGGTCAATAGCTTTCAAAACTTTCGTTCTCGTGCCCCTCTCCACCCTTCACTCTAGCTGCATTGCTTTAATCGATGACAAAAAAAAAACCTAATAGTTGAATAGAACCACAGGGGCACATGGTATCATGTAACTGAATAGAAATATATCAAGTTCCTAATACCCATCTAAATGAATTGCATACTTACAATCATGGTTTTCATTTTTCGTCTTTGCGTTGTCAACTCGACACAAAAAACACAAAATGCGTTTTCACTGTTTTGTTTGACTGGTCGAGGAGCAAAATATAAAATAATGAAAATAAAAATCGTTTCCCGAATTCCACAGCACTTACCGCCAACTTATTTCGAGAAATTCATGCGTGAATATTACGAACTCGAAAATTATCTGCAGTACAAGTGAAAAAAATAGTCGTATTCGGTGCGTAATTTATATTAACAAAAATTGTGCGTTATCGCTTCGCTTTATTTTTCGAACAGTTGACGTGGCAGTGTTACGAAAGTATAAATTATTTTCATGTTTCCGTTTGAAAATTTTACAAACGTGTGAAGATTAGTGAATTTTTTTCATTATTATTATTATATTTGAATTATCTGCTTTTCGTTGGTATGTTTTGTTTTCATGTACTTTAACGAAATATTTTTCTGACACCAAGGTCAAGAGTGAAAACTTGAAAAGTGTCAAGAATATAATGTGATTGATGTAATTTAATTGCCAGTATTAACGAAAGTAATTCTTCACGTTGCGCTGTTTGTAAACTAGACAAGAAATATGATTTCGTTTAGATTTAATTTTCCGTTTTTATAAAAAAAGAACAATTGCGATCACTTCGTGAAAAAATTTTGAAATGAACAACGGTGCATCTCCCCCCCCTCCCCCCACTCACATCATTATGGCGAGAGAAGAAATTACGAAAGACTGCTTTGATGAGAAGAAAAAGAAATAATTATGTTGAATATCAAAAAACCGAAAATTATGAATTTTCGAGACAAAATTGTTAAATTTCCATCTTTTGCATTTTTTCCCTTTATGTAAAATCAACCTTCAGGGCTTCTACTCCGACTATTGAGTCAGGGTTGCATTGCTATCCATTAAAAAAAATATTAATAAGGTAATTATGATAGTTTTTTTTTTAAAGTTATTCACAAAAAAAACTAAAAAAAAAAAAACTTCTTATTTTTAGCACGTTTTCAGGCCAATTTTTGATGTTATATTCTCAATGAAAACCAGGCTATTACCTATGGTTTATCGAGGAAGGTGGTACCAAAAGATCCATTTTGGGGTCATCAGAAGGCCATTGAGACCGCTTTTGGAGATAGGAGACGTTTATTATTTTTCCCCCTCGGAAGACTAAAATCATTTGCTCAGCTTGATAAAATCGCTCATAGCCAATAAGCTGAGTTTGGCCTCAAATTAGAAATATATCTATAGGTGGGCATGACCTCGGATCAAAATTTAGAAGCGACACGCATGTGCTAATTCATAGCAGATTTTGACTTGTTTTACAATTTTCTTAAAAAACCACGAATGAAATTCTTTTCGGAAAAATGCCCTCCACCCCCTCCCCATTTATGTAGGGCATTAATTTTAGATGGATAGGCGCAATATTTCAATTTTATCCTCGTAGGCGATTTTTCAGAGCTAGGTTTGTGTGCGCGCGGAGGGGGGGGTTCAAAACACCTGCTATGGACGAAAAAAATATGAATTTTCCTAGAAAATTGGGCTATAATGTTCGAAAAATTGCGGTAATTGGTTAGGTATTTCTGAAAATGCAGTTTTTGATGATTAGAAATACATTTTTTTCCAAAATTATTGACAATGCTTTACGCGGTACTCTACTTGGACCGATCCTGCTCACGGACCTGTTCAGGGGTGTTTAAAGAATATCTTTTTTGTATTTTTTCAAGAGTTTTTTCACATCATTAAACAATTTTTTTTTAGTAAATTTTACCATTTAAGATCTGTTTTCCGCACTTGTCCTTTTCAGGATTTCACAATCGGTATTCCAGCGTACATAAATACAGTATTAATGATTCCCAAAAATAGAAAAAAGTGAAATGTGTCCCTTGTTGTGAAATTTTAAATAGGTTAAACAAAACCTTATTTTTTAAATAACCCTGAAACATCGTCTGCGGAAGATAAATTGAGGATATTGCGCTTACTAATCATGTAAAACTGACTTTCTGCATCCAGGTCAAGGGGATGTTTCTCAAAAAAAAAATTTCTTCGCACGGTTTTTCAGAAAATCGTGAAAAAACGCAAAAAGTGACATTTATTAAAAACCTGCCGAAACGAGAGAGGTAATGATGAAAATTTGTCGCTAATTATAATTTTGTGTTGAAATAAGTTTAAATAATTCAATTTTTAAAAAAGATTTTCAAACAAAATTTTAATTTGATTTTTTGAAAATTTTTGAGCTTTAAGTGAGTTTTGCAATTTTAAAAAAATGAGTGAGCGGCTGAAATTTTTACCACATACTTTTGAGATTATTTAGCAGCTATTGTGAGCCTGCTGGCGCCGTTTGCACATTTCCAAACAAAATAAAATTCGGCACACCCTAATGTTACTGTCTTAACCCTTTTTTGCTTTGAAAGAAGACTATTTCTCACATATCTGATACCCTCTCCTCCGAATTGAGGTAGAAGGCTGAATCGATACGTCTATTCAGTATCGGTCCTAGATGTGCCTTTTTGAGGGTATTAACTTCTTGGCTTCATTGCATCCCTGGTCAGCTGCAAAATAGTATATTTTGGGAGGTTTTTTTCTTATTTTTCGAGTTTGTTTTTCTCATTTCGTCACTCCGAATCCAGCTGAAAGGTCAACATTTGAAATGACGATTCAGTAGAGGTCCTTGGATGTGTATTGGGGGGAGCGGATTCAGCTATTAGTGCAATACGAAAATTAGTATTATTCTCGTTTTTTTTTTTTTTTTTTTTTAGGTTCGAGTGGAATTGAAAATAGTACACCCCAGTGCCTTCAACTTTTTGGGTACTCTAACCATTATACGCGTAAGTCAGACGAGTTGACCCGTTACTGGTATAAGGGAGGTGAGATCAATGCGGAACACCCGGTATTTTTAGTCACACTCATTACAGGAAATTGACGTTAATTCGAATTAGAATCGTATGAACGATATTTTTCATCTCGATGGCTTGCCTTAAGGCTGTAGTGGTCATTTTGGCTTTTGAATTCGATCTCATTCGATTTATTTTTATTTACACGGCACGTGAAAAGTTTTGCACACAGCTGAACGACCAGCATTTCGGTTACACGTTGCGGTTACGGCGCGTTTAAATTCCAACGAAATATTTTTCGAGTCTGATGGAAATTTACATGCGAGAGATTTTCAAAACTCGCACCAAAGTAACATTACAAATCCGATGAGAATGCTGTTGTTTTATGCGCTCTGTATAGACGAACTCGTCTGTGTAAGTACGTTTACGTTACCTACGTGTATCTACGTCTAGTGAATTTACGACCGCCTTGCGTCTAGTATAAGAATTACCTCTTGCTTATCCAATCCGTACCTGTGTCTGTGTGCTCCGAATATGCGAAAACAATGATTTAAAACAACCTTGAACTTGATGTTTTAATTCGATTAATTTTAACCTTTTGGTACCTACGTAAAGTTTTGCCTTCTTATTGCGATACGTTGAGGATCAAGTTGCGGTAAAATAATTTACTTTCAAATAGGTAGGTAGCTGTTTATTATAATTCATATTATGTAAGTTGGTATTTCTTGAAATAATAATAAAAAAAAAAAAAAAAAAAAAATTAAAGTTCTAAGGTGGTATTTCTTGAAAAAAAAAAAAAAAAAAAAAAAAAAAAAAAGCATAAAGTTCTAAGGCTGATTATTTTTGGCAAAGACGATAAAATATTAACAAAAGAAAGACTTTCTTATGAAATTGAATTCGTCGCTGTGTTGGAAACGTACGTAGTACAAATAAAGTAAAGTGAAAAATTTAATTTTACCCGACGCGTTTGCTTAAGTGTAAACGTGTCTGTTGTTTTCTTTGTTTCAATTGCTGTTTTTTACGAGATGAAATATATACCAAAGTGGATACTTTGAAACAATGTACTATTGGAAAGATTAGCTTTGAAAAGCTCAGCTATAATAGATAGGTACCTACCTAGCTGTTTGTTAGAGTATGCTCGTTGATACCATTACAGGTGGTGTATTATGAAAAAAGTATAGGTAAGATGCCTACCTATATTTTAAAACGATTTTATTTTTTAGCCTGATTTTTCATGTCGTATTACCAATGAAAACTAAGCTATTACAGTATACCGACCAACGGTGGATGAGGCGGAGGGGATATTAAAAAAAAACGTTTTGGGTTCTTAGAAGACCATTAAGACAATTTTTAGCCATATCAGATATTTATTTTTATTTTTTTTTCACCCCCGAACGTTAAAATCATTTCCCCCGCTCGATACTGATCAAAATTACTCCAATTCGGTCAATCGGCTCAGTTTGGCGGTGGATTAGATATATGTGAGTGAAGATAAATTTGAGTCAAAGCTCAGTTTTGCCCCATTTTGGGGAAGGGGGTGGTGAGGGGTCAAAAACACAAAAATTGCCCCTTTTTAAGCCCATTGATGGAGAATTAAATGTTGTATAGCATATCCGAAAATCAATCTCCTAAGTCAATTAGGAGGGGAGATATAGGGGATTTCCCCCTTTTTGGCCCCGAAAAAGGGCTGCTCCCCCCTACCTCCCCATCAAATTGAGCGAGGAAGCCGAAATTTGGTATGTAGATTCAGTTTTGGCCCTAGATGTGCCCTTTGGGGGTACCAACTTTTTAGCTCCATTACACCCTTTCCTCCTCCTCCTCCCTCCTCCTCCCCTGTGATTTTTTTGATGGTTTTTTCTCATTTTTGGAGTTTTTTCAGTTTGTTCCTCCCATAACTCCCTTTCAAATTGAACTAGGAACTTGAAATTAGGTATATATATTTAGCAGGGGCCCTATATGTGCCTTTTAGAGGTCTCGACTTTTCAGCTCCATTTTACCCCAACACAACCCCTGATATGTGGTTCTTTTCTCGTTTTTTCGTGTTTTTTAAGTTTGTTCCTCGCATGATTCACTCCTCCCCTCCCCCCAAAATGACCCAGGAAACTGAAATGAGTTATGTACATTTCGTAGGGGCCCTAGATGTGTCTTTTTCGTGTCTCGACTTTTCAGCTCCGCTTCACCCTCTCCCAGCCTCAAAAATGTGGTTTTTTAGTCTTTTTTTCTTATTTTTTGAATTGGTTCCTCGCATAATTCCCCTCCAAATTGAGCTAGGAAGTTGAAATTAGTTGTGCACATTTTTTGGAGCCCCAGATGTTCCTTTTGGATGTCTCGACTTTTCGGCTCCATTGCACTCCTTTACAGTCCCAAATATGTGGTTTTTTGGTCATTATATCTTATTTTTAGTTTGTCCCTCGCATAGTTCCCCTCCAAATGGAGCTAGGAAGTTGAAATTAGGTGTATACATTTAGTAGTTTTCTTAGCTGTACGTTTTGGTGGTTTCGTCTTTTTAGCTCCATTAAACCGTTCCTACCCACAATGTTTTTTTTCCACTTCTCGTGCTTGTAATATGTCACGAAAATCAGGCTAAAAAAGCATCGCTATGCGATTCTTTTTTTTTCTTATTCTTTTTTTCTCGACTGGAAATTTTGGAATTTGGCCAAATTTATCGATCTCTTAACAAAAAGCATATTTTTTTTGCTGTTTCCCTCCCCTCGTTTTCCATTTATATACCACTTTGCTCGCGAGAATCTGGAGTTTATTGTTTTATAAACACGCTTACACCTCAGCTCAGCCAATATCCCCCTCCCCCCGGTATAATTGTACGTGTACAAATGCCACGCCGGTTGAGTAAAGTAATGTGTACCCTACCTACCTACCAAGAAACGCGGTGTAAACTGTAAAGCGCGATATGCTCGTAGGATGAATGAGGTGCGAGGGGGGCTCGGCTAACGGTGGCGGAGAGAGAACTACAGAGTGGTTATAATTAATGGAAAAAAGTTACACGATGTGTCTTTTGAAATCGTCAAATTGCCGACGACAAATGCGTCGCGTTCTATTTTATATTACTTAATTAAAAGTTGTTTTCCCTTTTGACTTTGGGGTTGTTAATTTTGGATTTTTGTTTCGTCGTAGAAAGAGTTTTGATTGAGTAATGTCGTGCATACGGGTATGGAGGAGAGGAAAGGAAGCGAGGTGGAGTATGGCGATGATGGCGTTGGCGGCAAGTTGTAAGGATTCTAACGACGCTACAGAGAAATTTTTCCCCAGAGAGAAACGATAAAAATGAAGTACTTTGTCGAGTATTTTTCTTCCTTTTTTTTTTTTTTTTTTCATGCTTTGCTTTTTTGTTTGCAGTTACTGCGGTGTGTACAGTGTTTTTTTTCTTAATGTAGTATTTATGAAGAGAAAAAAAAAATCAATTAATTTTACGCAGGTAGTTTTCTTTGTAGATGTGATTTTTATAGGATTTCTCGAACGATTTTTGTTTTGCCCCTCGTAGTGTTTGCGAAGTGTGATTTTTTTTTTTTTTTTGCTTCTTGGCAATATAACGAAAGGTGTCGAACTGTTGATGTTTTAAAGGAGTTAAGAGTTGAAACGTGTCACTAAGATGCTGAAATTATAGAATGAAAAATGGCGGTTTTACGAGGGCAGATGTTGAAATTGGTTTGTGTAAATATTGTTGAATTCGCCGATAATATGATCATGGAATCTTGAACGTGTAATTGTTGAAAATATCGAAAAACAAGTTGAAAATGTCGCTCTCGTTTTTCTACACTTTTTAAAGATGGGATTTGATATCTATGAAGCTAGACGTACTATTCAACAATTTTTCTCGAATTTCAATTCAGTTGTTTGGAGACTTTGGTATTTCATTTAAAAACCAATGGTGTTCTTCTAACTGGATGAAACTTTTTGTTAGTGGTATGTGGGCTCTTACATGTACTCCGATGTAGCCAAGAAGAGTCGAAAAAATATATTCAAACGTTTTAAATTTCCTATTTATTTTTTAAATTATTTTATTAATTTTTTTTTAAAATTATTTTCATTTTTCAGTTTTAAAAATTTTTTATTTTTGTATCCTGATTTTCCATGTTATATTATAAATGAAAACCAGGCTATTACGGTTCATCAACCTATGGCGGAGGAGAGGGGAGGGAGAATTTCAACAAAATCGGTTTTAGAGTCCTAGAAGACCATTATGACTATTTTTGGCCATGCCAGATATTTATTATTGAAAAATTATTTGCTCAGCTTGATACTGACCATAGATCGATAAAATTTGTAGCGGGTCATTTGATATTCTGGAGTGGGGAAGAGCTCGTGTCAAAATTCAGCTGTGTCCGAATTTGGAGGAGGGATACCAAGGGGCTCAGATCCCAAGAATTGTTCCTTATTCAGAAAATCGAAAGACTATCCATAATTGTACAACATATCCAAAAATCAGCCTCTTAGGTCGATTAGGAGGATAAAAATAAGAGGTTTCCCCTTTTTGACCTTGACTATTTTCCCCCGTCCCTCCTATAAATTAAGCTAAAAAGTTTAAATTTAGTATGTGGACTTAGTAAAGGCGATTGATGTGTTTTTTGGAGGTTTCGACTCTTCAAGCCTATTGCGCCTGTTCACAGCCCAAAAATATGGTTTTTTGGTTCGGTTTTCTTATATTTTGAGTTTGTTCCTCGCATACCTCCCCTCCAGATTGAACAAGGAAGTTTAAATTTGGAATGTGGATTTAGAAGGGGTTCTATAAATATGCCATTTGGGAGTCGCAATTTTTCTGTCTCTTTGTACCCACCCACCAAGACTGAAAATCATTTACCCAGCTCAGTGCAGACCAAAATCGATCAAATTTGGAAAATAGGCTTCGATTGGTGACAAATTTGACATTCTAGAATGGGAGTGACTTTCGATCAAAATTCAATTCTGTTCAAATTTGTGGGAGGGAGTGCTGAGGGGCTGAATTCGCAAAAATTATTTCTTTTTAAGCCAATCGATAGAAAATTCAAAGTTGTATAACATATCCAAAAATCAGCTCCCTAGGTCAATTAGTACAGGAGATATGAGGGATTTTTTTCTTTTTTGGCCTTGAAGAAGGGCTGTTCCACTTCCATCTGCCCTCCAAATTAAGCTAAGTATTTGAAATTTGGTATGTAGATTTAATGTAAGTCCTAGATGTGCGCTTAGGTGGTGTGGACTTTTTAGCATCATTGTAACCCTTCTCCCCCCCCCCACCTCTAATTAAGAAACAAGCATCACGAATTCTCTTTAATATTTCATGAAAATCAGGCTGTTCACGATGTTTTTATTTCATTGCTTTAATTTTTTTATTATTTTTTTTTTCAATCTCATGTATTATTAACACGAATGTGGAAGTGGAAAAAAAATCAATACAAAGTAATTAAAAATTGAAAAAACGAAGGACAAACGTGAAAAGTGGCTAAAATCAAACTTAACCTTGGCAAAAACTACTTTTCTGTGACTGTAAAGAGGGTGAAATAGGTCTGAAAAATCAAAACCATCGGAAGGCATGTCTGCAGCATGTTGTTTAATTTATTTGTGAGGTATTAGCTTATCAGCTCAATTTGGGGAAGAAGAGAAGTGATTTAAGAAACTGTCATTTTTTAAGGTCAAAAAGAACAAAAACCATCATATTTCATCTTCCCTTTTAATTCGACTTGGGAAGCTGATTTTTGGATATGTTATACAACTTTTGAATGTCATATCAATTAGCTCGAAAATAAATTACTTTTACGATTTTGCCACCCTCGTATGGCATCTCCTCCCCCTACATTCGGACGTGACTGAATTTTGACTCAAGCTCATCTTTTCGATTGCATATCTAAGCTCATACCAATTAAAGGCCTACTACCCAAATCTGAGTAATTGTGGTAAGTATTGATCGGAGGAAATGATTTTTGGCTTGAGCGATGGGCGAGGGGGGTGGATATAAATTAAGAAAATAAAAAGAAAAAATACCCGGCATGGCCAAAAATTGTTTGAATGGCATTGTAGGATCCTAAAACGGATAATGTTGGTACATCTTCCCTCGCCTCTCCGCTCACGCATCGTCCAAGACGAATCTGGATAGTCCATAATAGGCATGTTTTCTTCGACTATATGATACAGGAAAATCAAGCTAAAAATATGAAAGATGAAAAAAAAACAACCTCATTAGGAATCCAGCCAGAAAACAGATCTTTTAGGCACCCGGATTAAATATATATATATATTTTTTTTTTTTTTACTCTGTATAAAACGTATAGGTAGACGTACTATACGTGGGTAGGCTACGTTTGCGAAAAACGAGAGAAGATGATTTTTACACAGAGAAGGAGTTGACAAGTCTACTTGAAAAGTCGCACAAACGTATAGCTCTACCATTTAGGTTGGGTACTAGCTAGCTCTAGCTAGCTACTACGAGTGCTCTCTTGAAATTCATACCCTCTCGACGACATGTTTTGCGTGTGAAAAGACGAAGAAAGATGCGGAGCGGTGTAGCTTGAAGTGGCGTAAATTGCGTACACGTATAACAGAGAAGGAGAGAATATAAAAAGAAATCCAATCTATTTGCAAACGTTTTAATGAAAAGCTACTCGGTTTCTTGTTCGCATACGTTGGTATGTGCATGTGTACGTATTGTATACCGACTGTAAGGATAGGGTAGGTAGTAGGTAGGTAGGAAGGTATATACGTAGCATAACAAATGTAATAATAACAACATCAACAACAACAACAACATCAGCAAACAGCACAGCCAAAGGTGACAAAAGAAAGAAAACATGAGCGAGGAGGAGTAGTACAACATAGTTGAAAGATGTGAACAGCCGAAATGTACTGTACATACTTAGTACGTTTTTGAGCTTTTTGTAGCTTATACCTATATAGTACATGTGTATGTACTTACCTACCTATTTACCTACCTACGTGCTTATATATATATATGTGTGTGTGTAGCAGAAGTCGAGTTTTATATGGTGTAAATGAGGGTAGAAAGCATGCTAAAATTGACGATGTACAACAATGTGCTTAATACTTAGTATGAGCTCGCAGTCGTATCTTTTTTTCACGTGTACGTAGCGTATGTTGAAAGTGTGTACCTATCTACGTACGATGAAGAGTAAGAGTATTTAGGTAGATAGGAGGTACCTATTGTAAGATGGTTAGGCTACGTGTGGCACTGGTATGTGTGCTGGGATCATTTTAATACGTAGCACATCAACGTTTCGTGTACATTAAGGCGCACTTTTATAGGTATTATGGTACCTAACCTATCCACGTGTGTCGTGGTATACATTTTAGGTACATACGTACCTAGCTGTCTAACCTAAGAGGTTGATTTTCGGATATTTTATAAAACTTTTTTTTTTTTTTTTTTTGAATTTACGCGTCATGTACAGCCTTACGGCTAGAGACGCAGATATACGATTAGGTTATATGAGAGAATAGAGTTTTGTAGTTTTTATGTAGGAGAGAACATTGCGGACATGGTATATGGTCGTTGGTTCGTGTCGAAAAATCGACTCAATTCTGTCTTCAGAACAAGACAGAATTAAATAGAAAAATTCTTCAAATAAAAATAAAAATAAATCCTTTTATCTCAAAACTATTTGGCTGCTTCGACTAGTTAGAAATATTTGGTTGTCGCTACTTGTCACTCTTTAAAAATTCAAACAAATCAGTTCTCAAAAACAAAACAAACGAGTGCCTTTTTTTTTTTAGGTTCCCAGGAAGCAGAATCCTAAATTAATTAACTTTCTTCAATTTAATCCTAAGAGTGTTAAATTCTCGTGTAATATTTTCGATTATATTCTTCTTTTCTTTCTTTGTGTTCTTGTTTATGAGTCCAGCTCTGAGTCGTCGCGTATGTACTAGTTTCTTGTACATACGAGTTGATAAATTTTCAACAGTTTGTTAAGGAAAATAGGTGTTTCTTTGAGTCTGGAATCTGGAGCAGTCAATAGCGATGTGTTTTATGGAAATTGTAGCGTTACATGAGTCGCATTATGGCTGGTGTTATTTGTTTAGGATGTGGCTATGTGTTGGGGATGAGTGACTCGTTCGAAGTCTGAAGAGTTTTAGGGTTTGGGATGAAGTTTTCCAAGGGATGGTTGTGTTTTTGATTGATTTCAGTGTATGGTGCTGAATGGATTCAAACAGGAGGGGTTTTAAATTTGAAAGTGCGATTGGTATCTAGGGTATGGGAGAAATGATCGAGAAAATTTTGGCGGTTTGGTCTGCTAGGTCATTTTTGTGGATATTTGAGTGAGATGATATTCAGCACAATAATAATGTTTTTATCTGTAGAGGATTATGTTTGTATTATCACTTGGGATGTGGGATGCTGTTTCCTCTTTTATGGTAATTGAGTCTGAAAAAATTAGGAAATTATTAGATATGATTTTAAGACAATGTTCGATAGCTAGTTTTATAGCATAAAGTTCAGCTGAAAGGATGGTGAAGTGGGGCGGAAGGGGATAGGAGATTAAGCGATTGTCTAGGACTATTGATCAGTTGGATTGATTTGATGTTTTGGCACCGTCTGTGTATATTTGTACGAATTTTGGATATAGATTTGGGGGCTGGTTTCGGATTTGGGAAGTTCGTATAAAACTTTTGATTCTCTATTAACTGGGCATAAAATAAACAATTTTTGCAATTTTTACCCTTCAGCATACCCTCCCGAAAATTTAGGCGTAACTGAATCTGCATGCGGCGGGGTCACGATAGTTGCTAAATGACCTACAAAAAATGTGTTAAAAATTTCAGCCCCTTGACTAAATTTTTTAAGCTTGCAAAGCTCACTTTAAGTTCGCAAATTTTCAAATATTGAAAAAAAATTGTTTGAAAAATTTTTTTAACAATGGAATTATTATACTTATTTTGACCCAAAATGATTCTTGGTGGCATTTTTTCATCATTGCTCAATTTTCAGTGGTTTTTAAAAAAAGTCATTTTTGGCGATTTTTTATGATTTTCTGAAAATGTAGGAAGGGAATTTTTTTTTGAGAAACACTCCCCTGAAATCGACGTAGGGCATCCATTTTACACGACTAAGTGCAATATTTCATTTTTACGCCCTCCTCCCGCCCATAGTCGATTTTTCAGAGGCCCTTGAAAAACGCCATTTTTATTAAAAATATGAAAAATGGCGTTTTATGAAGACCTTTGAAAAATCGATGGGGGGGGGGGTTAAAAATGCAATATTACGCTTAATCGTGTAAAATTGATGTCCCAAGTCGAGGGAAGGGGAATTTTTCAAAATAAAATTTCTCCTACTTTTTCAGAAAATCATGAAAAATTGGAAAAAATGATTTTTTTTGAAACACCCTGAAAAATGGGCTTATGATGAAAAAATGCTGCCAATGGTCAATTTGGGTCAAAATAAGTACAAATTTGGATCAATAAGTAAGTTACATTGCATGATATCTCGGCAACAAAAAAAAACTAGGAAAATAATATTTAAGCCAAAATGTTGCCCCAACTTTCTACAATTATCGTACAAACTTTTATTGTAATCGGTTTAGTAAAAGAAAATAAAAAAAAAAAAAAAAAATGAGGATCGTTTAATCAAGCCAGTTTTGTATAAAGTACCGTTCAAGATGAAACAATGAATAAAATGGTTGAGTTGTGTCAGTATGACTCTTGAATAATTGGTATAAAATTTTCAAGGGTGCAGTCTCGATTCAGGCTGAGGAAGATTTCCAATGATAAATTTCACTTTGAGCGCAGGCATATTCCAGAAAAGCGAATGGGTGAATTTACATTTTCAATACTGATTGTTCTACTTCAATAGGAAAATGAATATTTTGTGAGAAATAATGTGGAAAAGCGCAGTAAGTAGCTTTAAATTTGAAAAGTTCTTTCAAGAGAGAAACCTCATCTG
Organism: Ferrisia virgata; assembly: GCA_900060175.1. Lineage (NCBI taxonomy): Eukaryota > Metazoa > Arthropoda > Insecta > Hemiptera > Pseudococcidae > Ferrisia > Ferrisia virgata. The sequence continues at coordinate 61,587 of FIZR01000635.1, read as the reverse complement.
TTGAAAATCATACAAAGAATAGATGCACATTGGCACTGGCATTTTTCTCGGTAAATTGTATCAGAAATACGGGAAATAGTCGAAACTCCCAAAAGGCACATCTAGGGCCCTTGCTAAATATACATACCTAATTTCAAGTTCCTAGTTCTATTTAGAGAGGAGTTATGTGGGGGACAAACTCAAAATATAAGAGAAAACGATCAAAAAACTACATATTCGGGGCTGCAAGGAGGTGTCATCGGGCTGAAAAGTCGAGGCCCCCAACAGGCACATCTAAGTCCCCTATTAAATGTACATACCTGATTTCAGCTTCGTAGCTCTATTTGGAAGAGAGTTATGCGAGGAGCAAACTAAAAAAATTCAAAAAATGAGATAACCTCACCAAAAAACCACATTTCCGGGGCTGTGAGGGGCTGCAATCGGGCTGAACAGTTGAGACCCCCCGAAGGGCACATCTAGGACTTCTATTGAATGCACATATCCAATTTCAACTTCTTAGCTCATTTTGTTGGCGAGATAGAGGAGGGGTAATCCTTTTTCAAGGTCGAAAAGGGAAAAAACCCTCATATCATTGCTCCTAATTGACTTAGGAGGTTGATTTTTGGATATGTTATGCAACTTTGGATTCTCCATCGATTGACTTGAAAAGGAACAATTTTTTGTGTTTTTGACAACGCAACACCCCCGCCCCCCAAAATGGGACAAAACTGAATTTTGATCCAAGGTCATCCCCACTAATATATATCTTACAGGTCGCGAAACTGAGTCGATCAACCGAATTGGAGCGATTTTGGTCGCTAACCAGCAGAGTAAATGATTTTAATATTGGGAGAAAAATAAATATATAAATTGATAGGCCAAAAATTGTCTTAATGGTCTTCTAGAACCCTAAAACGGATTTTGTAGGTATTTCTACAGAACCCCAGTAGCCTAATTTTCATTGACAATATGGCATAGAAAATCTGACTTAGAAGTAGTCAAGTCTATGTAGAATTTTAATCCTCCCACTATAGCTGAACCTAAAAGACAAAGTATACGAAAAGGAGTCAATTGACATTGGTGGCAGTATTTGAAAAGTTATAACCTCGTACGACTAATGTGTAAGTATTATTTGCATTCTAATCTCACGGCTCATAAATCAAAAATATCTACATCTATATACCAACCCCCTGTATCCAAGTTCACGTAAAATTAACACCATCGACGTGATAATTTTCACCCATCATACACCCGCTATTCGATACATCAAACGTCAAAATCCAGCCTTCTCTTCCTAGACATATTACGACATCTATCTACGTATTACTATGAAAACATGCACTTTCATTCTAACGTATTTTACACGTTTATAGTTATAGCAACGTAACATACGTATAAAAACATCAAATACGTATCCGACTTTTTTTTTTTTTTTTTTTTTTTTTTTTTTTGTTCATCATCACACACGTCACATTATCGATTGTTTCAAAATTACAACCCTCAGCTCGTCTCATATAGATATAACCTCGTCACCATGTCTAGGCGAGCATATACAGACTACACACCGATACCTACAACTATATCTATATCTACATAAATGTACGCTCGCTGACTGGCTAGCTGACGCTGCCGTCTGAATTTTAAAAAATTTAATACACGTCTACGCCGATGAAATTCTCAAATATAAGCGTATACCTTGCCAGCTAAACACGAGGGCGGCCGTCGAGCCGATGTAAACTTCACCTTACTCGAACTGTTATTACTTTCATAAACATCCATAACCGGCTATTACCTACGTCGAGTAAAAGTTTAAGCGCATGATAAAAACAGCACTAAACCTATATACATAAACGAAACGTATACGCGTATAGTAGTAAATATATCTAGTATTATGGTATCTATGTACCTTCCTGTAGCTATATCCGAGCGTCAGTTAAACAGTTGGAAATTTTAATAAGTTGATGAAGCGTCAGTAAGACAGTATAATTCGCCTAGGTATACCTCGTGTGGCTTTAAAGCTTAATAGTATACGTACACGTACACGTAGCATACGTGATACATTACAGTAGCCTGTCTACGTAGTAGTAGTAGTAGTAGTAGTATTTACCTGAACTGAACAGTTACACAATTTCGCAGCCGTCAAAATCATCATGTCGTCCAATTCTGCCCCACAGCTCGTCTCTGAAATGCGCATTTTTTTAACTTTGCTCACAATGGCAGGCAGTCGTCTCCGGGCAACTTGCGTCTCAATGTCTTTTCGGCTGGTTGTTGCCACGACCTTCATTTAGCCAATCCATGGAAACCTGCTCCCAGCCGGAGTGTGTGTGTGTCCAGTCGTCTTCCAAAGCGATGTGCTCGGAAGGAAAGGGAGGAAGGTGGGAGCTTCAAAAGTTCTGACTGATTTCTTAACATTTTTTAAATAGCTTAAGTACTAAATTTCTTCAAAACTTTGCAAAAAAGCAATTTTCATGACTAGAAAAAAATATTAGGTATAAAGGGTCGAAAAAATGACCCTAAACATTGGGAAATGAAATGAAACTAACAAAACTTTTTACCCCTAAAAATCGACTATTATGGGAACAAATCCAAAGAGACTCTCTTCAGTAAAATCGTCACTAATTCCAATATGGGGGGAGGGGGCTCTCCTCCCGTCTCTTCCTCGTTTGCCGTTCAGTAGGCCTCTTTGTGTGCGTCTCCTGGATACCGAGCCTGTCACATCATTTCGTCTCTCAGAATGGTTCAGTCTAGATTGTCGCTTTGGTTTGGGTGAAGTCTTCAATATAGATGGTCATCAGTCCGGGTTTTGGCAAGATTGGTACGTGCGAGCTTAAAATTTTCGTGAACGATTCGTAATTCATCCATATCGCTCGTATATTTAGCTCGTCAAAATTCTAAAATTTAGTAACCGCGGATTTTTCATGATGCTGAATCCAATTTTAATAGAATTTTTACTCTGAGCTTATTTAGGGGAGCGAAGGGGCAAAATGTGAAATTTTTCGAATTTATGGTGTTTGGTGTCAAAATAGGGGTTATTCAAGGTGCCAAATGCAATTTCGATAGAATTTTTGTTCTGAGCCCATTTTGAGAGAGGAGGGTGAGGGGCAAAATGTGAAATTTTTCAAATTTATCATGTTTGGTGTCAAAATAGGGGTTATTCAAGGTGCCAAATGCAATTTCGATAGATTTTTTGTTCTGAGTTCATTTTGGGAGAGGAGAGGTGAGGGGCAAAATGTGAAATTTTTCAAATTTATGGTGTTTGGTGTCAAAATAGGGGTTATTTAAGGTGCCAAATCCAATTTCTGTAGAATTTTTGTTCTGAGCCCATTTTGGGAGGGGAGAGGAGGGGAGGAGTGAGGGGCAAAAATAGAGGTTATTTGAGGTACCAAATCTAATTTTGATAGAATTTCAGCTCCAAATCCATTGAAGGAGGGAAGGGGAATATGTGAAATTTTTCACAATTTATTGTGTTTGGTGGCGGAATAGAGAGGTTTTTGAAAGTGCAGAATCCAATCTTAGTAGAATTTTTCCCCTTAGCTCATTGAGAGAAGAGGGAGGAAAAGAATGCAAAATTTCTCAAATTAATTGTATTTGGTGTCAAAATCGGGTTTATTCAAGGTGCCAAATCCAATTTCTATAGAATTTTTGTTCTGAGCCCATTTTGCGAGGGGAGGGGAGGGGTGAGGGGCAAAAATAGAGGTTATTCGAGGTATCAAATCTAATTTTAATAGAATTTTAGCTCCAAATCCATGGGAGGAGGGAGGGAGAAAATGTGAAAATTTTCAAATTTATTGTGTTTGGTGGCGGAATAGAGAGGTTTTTGAAAGTGCAGAATCCAATCTTAGTAGAATTTTTCCTCTTAGCTCATTAAGGGAAGAGGGAGGAACAGAATGTGAAATTTCTCAAATCAATTGCATTTGGTGTCAAAATAGAGTTTCTTGAAGGTATTGAATAAAATTTTGATGAGATTATTACCCTGGACCTGTTTCAGAAGTTGGGTAAGGAACAATATGTGAAAACGTGTAAATGCATCTCGGAATTTACGTTCACATTGTACACAACTGAAAAAGAATAATATATTAGAAGGCGGAACCTTAAATTGATGGTAAATTTGATTCATTTCCTAACTAGGCACCGAAATATGGAATGAATTTGGAATTTGCTGTATTACTTTTTGCTACCACTTGCTACTTCGGTAATAAATGACATATTCATCTTCAAAAATATGTCATTTATGCCAAAGGTAGCAGATCCTAGCAAAAAGTAATTTCAGTGGGTGATTGTACGTGCTTTAACGAACAAATTTATGCAATTACTTTAGCCCTAAAAATCCCTCTAATTTATGCGACTCCTAAAAAAGATGAAATTTTTTTTTTGAAATAGTACTTATTTTAAATACGAATTACTGCGTGCAGCAATCATCGAAACTTCAAACTGAATCCACGTCTAGAATCTGCGTGAAAAATACTTCAAGAAATATGAGAAATTTGGTGCCTACTTTTTCCTAGGTATTTATCTCGAATAAGATATGCCAAATCACAAATCATTGAAGTCTAAATTCTATGGAGGAACAAAATGTTCATACAAATAAGTAACTGAAGAGGAGTTTTTAGAATTTTACCAGGAAAATATGATTTTTATAAGCGTACTCTTTTCAATTGCACGATGTTAATTATGCGATGAAAGTAGCACGTGGTGTAGATTTATGCTTATTCAATTCACAAAGGTGTTAAAGAACATTCGTAGCTTTTTGCCATCTACCTCGTTCATTCCACCTGTGTTCGGTAGGTAGGCAATTTGTCGATTTGATTTATCGACGAATTGGTCGGCTTCGCGTATTGCAAAAAAAAAAAAAAAAAAAAAAAAAA